>BOPN01000553.1:139027-144027 GCA_017312705.2 Penaeus japonicus | reverse complement strand
GAGAGAGAGAGAGAGAGAGAGAGAGAAAGAGAAAGAGAGAGAGAGAGAGAGAAAGAGAGAGCGAGAGAATGAAAGAGAATGAGAGAAAGAAAGAAAGAGGAAGAAAAAGAAGAAACAAAAAACGAAGTGCGAGAAGAAAAGGAGAGAAAGAGAGAGAGAGTGAGAGAGAGAGAGAAAGCGAGAGAGAGAGAATGAGAAAGAGCTTAAAGAAAGAGAGAGAGAGAGATAATAAGAAAAAGCGAAAATAAAAAAAAAGGAAAAAGGAGAAAGAAAGAAAGCGAAGGAGAGCTCGAGTGGGAGACTCCAGTTCAAAATCTCTGAGAGAGAAAGAAAGACAAAGAAAGAAAGTGAAAGAAAAAAGAAAAGAAAAAAACAAGTGTGAGAAGAAAAGGAAAGAAAGAGAGAGAAAAAAAATAAGAAAGAGCGAAAAAAAAGAAAAAAAAAGAGAGAGAGATAGAGAAAGAGACAAAGAAAGAGCGAAAAAAAGGAAAAAAGAGAAAGAAAGAAAGCGAAGGAGAGCTCGAGTGGGAGACTCCAGTTCAAAATCTCTGAGAGAGAAAGAAAGACAAAGAAAGAAAGAAAGAGAGAAAAATAAAATAATAATAAGTGTGAGAAGAAAAGGAAAGAAAGAGAGAGAGATAAAAAAAATAAGAAAGAGCGAAAAAAAAGAAAAAAAAAAAGAGAGAGAGATAGAGAAAGAGACAAAGAAAGAGCGAAAGAAAAGGAAAAAGGAGAAAGAAAGAGAGCGAAGGAGAGCTCGAGTGGGAGACTCCAGTTCAAAATCTCTTGGGAAATTGTCACTTTATTGGCGCAAAAAATAGGCGCTCGTTTCGTAAAGGAAAAACAAATCGCTTGATCTACGCGTCAGACTTGTTTTTGTCGAGTTTACTTGTTTTTTTTTGTTTTTTTTTGCTTTTGGTTTCTTTGTCTTTCTTTCTTTTCTTTATTTGGTCGTTTTTTTTTTAATTCTTTGTTTTCTTTTATTTTTGGTTGTTTTTTTCGTTTTTTTTTTCGTTTTGGTGTAGCGTTTTTTTCTTTCTTTTATTACTTTTTTCTCGTTGTTTTTTTATGTTTATTGATAATCTTTTTCTCCTTTTTTTCTCTTTTTCTAATTCTTTCTTTTTCTCTCTATTGTTGTTCCATTTTTTTCTATCCTTGTGTTTTCTCTCTTTTTCGTTCATTTACTTTCTTTTCCTTTTTTGAGGGGGAAGGGAGGAGGGGGGAGGTGAGGGTGGGAGGATGTGTTAGGGGGTCAAAGATTATCAATCTATCATTATCTTTCCTTTGTGGAAACAAATAGCGAGAGAGAGAGAGAGAGAGAGAGAGAGAGAGAGAGAGAGAGAGAGAGAGAGAGAGAGAGAGAGAGAGAGAGAGAGAGAGAGAGAGAGAGAGAGAGAGAGAGAGAGAGAGAGAGAGAGAGAGAGAGAGAGAGAGAGAGAGAGAGAGAGAGAGAGAGAGAGAGAGAGAGAGAGAGAGAGAGAGAGAGAGAGAGAGAGAGAGAGAGAGAGAGAGAGAGAGAGAGAGAGAGAGAGGAACAGACAGACAAGAAAGAGAAAAAGACAGAAAGAGAAAGAGAGAGAGAGAAAGAAAGAGACAGAGAAAGAGAGAGAAAGCGAGACAGTAAGAAAGAAAGAAAGAAACAGAGAGAAGTGGGGCGCAAGCACAATGAGGAATGAAGGCAAAGCTCTCACCCTGACATGCCATCAGTCAAGCGCTTTGGAAAGCATTTTTGTGAATATATTCATGTGTTCGTATGGATTTCCGGATAAGCAACATGTACACCTAAATACATACATATGTGTACATGGACTGGATCTGCAGACTTACTGATGACAAAGGGTTGATTTGATGAATAGTTCTTAACTCATTAATAACTATTGCAAGTATGAGCAACAATTTTCAGATATTAATGTGCACTGTACCTTCACAAACACACACACGCACGCACACAAACACACACATACTCAAGCAAACATACATATAAACACAAACACACACAAAAACACACGTACATTCAAAACCACATCTAAAAACACACACGCATACATACACAGCCTCGGGTACATACAAAACCGCACACACATACACACACACACACACACATCCACCGCATGAACTCATGAACTCCCTCTGCCATTAGCAAGTTCTGAAAATAACAGAACAGACTTTAAGCGCTAAGGTCCCGCTAGACTCGGCGAGCGCTCTCTCGTGTTGCCACCTTGTTAGCGGAGAAGCGCTAAAGTAGAGCGATAAAGCGACGGCCGTGAGAGGACGGGAATGACAGCGCCGCTTAATGGGGGTGGGTGGGTAGGAGGGGGAGGGGAGGGGGAGTTGGGGGAGAGAGTGGTAAAGGGGCAAGAGGGATAAGGAGAGAGAGGGAGGGATGTAGAGAGGAGGAGAGAGAAAGGGGGAGTGAGGAAACGAGAGAGAGAATGAGAAAGATAGATAGATATATAGATACATGAATAGATAGATAGATAGATAGAGATAGAGAGAAAGAGAGATAGATAGAGAGAGAGAGGTAGGGAGAAGAAAAAGACAATAAAAAAAAAAGTCACACAGACACAAACTCACAAGCACGAACAAAAAATAGAAACAACAAAACAAAAAGGTAAAGTAATAAAACAAGTAAATAAAAAATAAAAGAAACAAGAAAAAGAGAGACAGGGAGACGACCCAGAGAGACGACCCAGAGAGACGACCCAGAGAGACGACCCAGAGAGACGACCCAGAGAGACGACCCAGAGAGACGACCCAGAGAGACGACCCAGAGAGACGACCCAGAGAGACGACCCAGAGAGACGGACCAGAGAGACGACCCAGAGAGACGACCCAGAGAGACGACCCAGAGAGACGACCCAGGGAGACGACCCAGAGAGACGACCCAGAGAGACGACCCAGAGAGACGACCCAGGGAGACGACCCAGAGAGACGACCCAGAGAGACTACCCAGGGAGACGACCCAGAGAGACGACCCAGAGAGACGACCCAGAGAGACGGTCCTCATAACACATGATTTATGGAGAGCGGTAAGTGTTGAAAGCAATAAATCGGAGGAAGAGACAAATGAAAGGGAATAAATGGCTCTGCTGGGTAAAAAAAAGAGAAGAAGAAAGGAGTGAAGGAAGGAGGGAATGAAGAGAAGGAAGGAAGAAGGAAAGGAAGAAGGAAGGGAAGGAGGAAGAGAAGGAAGAAGGAAGGAGGGAAGGAAGAAGGAAGGGGGAAAGAAAATGATCATTATCATTACTTTTATCATTATCGTTATTATTATCATTATTCTTATCATCCTCATCATCTTTGTTCTTATCATTACTATTGTCATCATGATTGGTATTCTTTTCCTCTCTCTCTCTCTCTCTCTCTCTCTCTCTCTCTCTCTCTCTCTCTCTCTTTCTCTCTCTTTCTCCCTCTCTCTCTCTCCCTCTTAATCCTCCTTTCCTCCCATTCACACAATGCATTAAGAGAGCACCAACCATCGCAGTATCTCAGCTGACATGACATAAGTGACGTCATAATAATATGAATCAAAATGATATAGAGATAATAAAGATGATATGAACAATAACAATAATAACTGTAGTTGTAGCAGTGATGATGATAGTGATAAGGATAATTATAATCAAAGTGATAATGATGAAATGATAATTTTGGTATTTGTAATGATGATGATGATGGTAATAATGATGATAATAATGATGCTAATGATAGTAATGATATTACTAATGAAAATCATGATAACGATGACAATAATAGTAATAAAAGTAAAAATAATATTTATGAAATGATAATGATAATACTGATAATGGAGCTTAATGTACTAGTGACACATACATTACAATTCACGCCTTATAAACAACAAGCACCTTGCGATTGAGTTCCTTGTCATGCGTGCTATAATTGCAGTGGTGTTTGTATTTGTTAAAAAGGGGGGGAGGTGTTGGAGAGGGGGATGATGGGGGTAAGAAGAGGTTTCTGTGGGGGAGGGAGTGTGGGGAGGGGGTTGAGAAGGTGGTAGGTGTAGTTGAGTGAGGTCCAGGGAAAATTGTTGTTTGTTTGTTTGTTGTGTTTGCATGTGTGTGTGTGTGTGTGTGTGTGTGTGTGTGTGTGTGTGTGTGTGTGTGTGTGTGTGTGTGTGTGTGTGTGTGTGTGTGTGTGTGTGTGTGTGTGTGTGTGTGTGTGTGTGTGTTTGTGTGTATATTAGTCATTATTTGTCTTTGTTAATGATGTGTGTGAGAGATATGGAGTGTAATTGTTTGTTTGTTTGCTGTTTATATGCCCTATATACACACACCAAAACACTTTTTATATGTGAGTATAAAAGCAAACGTATATGCACATACCAATATCCGTATGCAAATGTATATGCATTCTTGCGTATCCGTGTTTTTGCATATGCAACGGTTCCCTGCGCTCTCTGTGCGACCATTATTGAGCAATTGCAAACCCGACCCTACCGCGCTGCCGTAAATTCAAGGCACAATCATCGGCGTCAAACACTCTTAGCTTTATTCGCGTTCATGACGTCATCAACCGGAGGCCGAACTTCTCCACTTGTGTATTCCTCCCTCACCTCCCCCCCCCCCACTCCCCCTTCCTCTCCCTGTACTCGCCCTTATCTACCTCCTCTCCCCCCCCCTCTACTCGCCCTCGATCCCCCCTCCCCCACACACGCTCACCTCCTCACCACGACCCCCCCTCCCCTCCCCCTCCTTCACCTTCTCCTTATCCTCTCTGCCCTTCCTTTTTCTTCCTCGTTTTCTTCTTCTTATGTTTCTCATTATCTCCTTCTCTTTTATTTTGCTTCTTATGTTTCCTTTCTTTATTGTTCTTCTTATATTTGCATCCTCACCCTCTCACATTTCTTCATCGATCACTTTCTCAATCTCTCTCTCTTCTCCTTCTTCTTCTTCTTCCCTTTTTCTTTCTTTGTTTATCTCTCTCTCTCTTCATATATGTGCATGTGTATCTATAAATGAATAAATAGTTAAATAAATAAATAA
>BOPN01000553.1:116527-124027 GCA_017312705.2 Penaeus japonicus | reverse complement strand
GAAGCGCCGAATATGATGGTACAGTTACCCAAACAAGGAAGGTTTATATAAAGTTTAAGCCAACTGAACCACTAAGCAATATATAAACTGGTGATCGCCTATTGTAAGTTCAGTCATGTATTACGTGTTTATCTAGAGATCATTGTTAATGAAGATTACGCAAGATAAACACCAGGCATGATCGCGCAATTGCCCAAGCAAGTAACACTTATATAATGCTCAGGTTAACTAAACAATGATTAAATACACACTCGTGATTGATGCAACTTGCTTGTTTGATAAAGGTTTCTGTGACATGTTAAGTGTTTGCTTAAAGTTTCCAGTGGAAAGTTACATAAGAGAAAAAATAGATAGAATAGTACAGTTGTCCACCACTGTGACGTTAGGTTAATTGAACCATTGATAAATACTTAAGCTTATATAATACTCTTAATTGGTGTAGCTTATTGGTGAGCTGATTTGCATGATATAATTAGGATGTAAGAATTTTGCTGAAGTATTATTCCGTTGCAGTGAATATCATTGAAAGTTCTTGTTGACTTTAGCCATGATGAAAGGGGAGAAATGGGAAGAGTTGGAAAGTAGAATAAAAATAAGAGGAGAAGATCAGAAAAAAGATGAAAAGAACGGAAATAGATAAAAAGATGAAAAGCAGAACAAGAAAAAAAAAGAAGGAAAAGCAGAATAAGAAGAAAAAAGATTGAAGAAAAATTGGACTAAGAAAAAAAAAAACGATGAAAATTAGGAAAAAAAGAGGAAAACGAAAATGAAAAAAAAAGAATTACGAAAGAGAAAAGAAGGAAAAGAAGAAGAAGAAAAAAGGAGAAAACTATTATCAAGATGAATTTTATAACGAAAACAAAATAAATAAGTGGAGTTACGGGACGACCTCTTAAGTACAGAAAAAATAGGAGCAAAAAGCCTACTTACATATAATTTAATATCACATGACTCTATAGAAAGTAAGAAAGGCCTTTGATAGAGAAAAAAATAAATTGATAGGTAAATAATCATCCTATGCTGCCATTAGCTGATTCATTCGTTCAAAGACAGCCTGCATTTGCAAGGTAAATATCCTAATTCAACAAATACTCCATTTGTAGGAGAGGTTGTATGACAGAGTTTATCTAATCTTATAAGATCTGAAGCAGAAGAGTCACAATATTCTTATTTCCAAAACTGATTAGATAATATCTGGTTCGGTAAGTTGAAAATCTTTGGATGAATAAAACAAATAGCCTGAACCTCCAAAAAACGGTACCCTCGGTAAGATAAGCAATTTGATAATAGTAATAGCAATTATAATAATCATACAACATGACTAAGAAAAGAATATTAGAAATAGATGTAAGAAAAGGAAAAGAAAAATAGTCCCGTGGTCCAACTATGAAGATTTGCTGATCATTACAATCCTGGATTAGGGAAGTTCGTAGTAACATGATTTAAGGAAAGGATGGTTTTTTTTAGATATATATGTTGCTGATAGTGGATGGGAAAGGGTACTGTGGCAAGGAGAAAGAACTGATAGGGATATATTAGATATATTGGCCTCTATAGGAGTCTGAAATATATGTTAGAGATACTAGTACATATCTTGTTTACTTTTGCATTTTTTAACCAGTTCTCAAAAAAAAGTATTGTATATTTTTTTCTTTTTTTTTGTTAAATGAAAAATTATGCATTAATAACATATAGTAGAAAGAATGATAAATATAAAGTAAATAAAGTATTACATATTATTACATACACACCATTATAATGTTGTCATTGTAAACGAGAAAGCACTCAGCAGTATACATCCTCAAAAACAACTATATATCTAAATTTTCCCTGATGTTTGAACCCCGGTCTGTGAACCTGTGATACGCTATCGCCTGGTGGCTGCAGCTAGTATCACTTCCTTTGAATTTAAATGTATTTCCAGCCAACTATTCACCCACAAATAGTCTCTTTGTTTGACACTTTGTCTACTTACATCAAGTGAACAACCTCCTTGACAATAGAATAATCCTATTTCGATTGTAAAGTATATACTGTATATGACTGATAATGAAGTCTTGTCTGTCGTATGAGAATTATTGGTCCTTTCTCCTTCGTATTCTCTCACTTCTATCCTTTTCTACTTTTCCTTCTTCGTCTTCTTTATATTATTCGTCTTCGTTCTCTTTTTTTCCTTTTCGATATCTTCACATTCTTCTCTCCTTATTTTTCTTTTTCTACTTAATCTCCTTCGTCTTTGTCGTTTCCTCCTCTTTCTTCGGTTTCTTCTTCGTGTTCTTCTACCTCTTCTTCTTCATCTCCTTCGTCTTTGCCATCTCCTCCTTCGTTTTCTTCTTCTTCCCCTTTCACTTTATGTCACTCCCTGTCTCACAAACCTTTTTAGTAATTCGTAAAGGCTATTCCATCATTCATTTTACATATACATATACATTTTTTTTCATTAATCATCCTTTATATACCCCCCCCCCCCCCACCTCAAAAAAGGGGACACCGCCACAAGTAATATCCTTTTTTTCATTATCCAAAAAGTGATTTTTGACTTTCATACTGGAGGCTCTATTTCCCCTTTGCTCAGCACTCGAGCGAAGTCATACATATCAAAGCATTTGTGTGTAAAATTGAATAGACATGTTACCCCACAAAATGATCAATTTCTTTTTGGGACGGATTTTATGCATGGGAAGGAGAGGAAGAAAGACTGGGAATGGGAGGCAGATGGAGGAGAATACGGCAGGGAGGAAGAGAATAGAGGGAGATGAGGGAGAGGAAGAAGGAGGAAGAAAGAGTGAGTTCATTGAAGTCGGTTTTAAGTGAATGAAAAGATGATGAACTTTGTGGTATGATCTGTATGATTTAGTGGATTGTATGAATGTTTAAGATTGGGGTCTCTCTCTCATTCGCTCTTTCTTTATCTTCATTTTATCCCTCTTCCTACTTTCTCCTATCTTTCTTCCATCTTCGCTTCTTCCTCTAACTCTTCTTACTCTTACTCTTGCTCCGCCACCCTTTCTTCCCTCCCTCTTCCTCCTTCTCTAACTCCTCTTCCACTTCCCCTTCCTTCTACTCCACCACCTTTCGTCCTCCTTCTTTTCCTACTCTTACTACATCTCCTCATCCATCTCCTTCTCATCTTCTTAATCCTCCTCCTCTTCCTCCTCCTTCTCCTCCTCTGAATCATCTTTCTTGTCCTCTTCTTCCTTCTCGTCCTCCTTCAACTCTTCATCCTCGTCATCCTCCTCCTCCTCCTCCTCCTCCTCCTCATCCTCCTCCCAAAATACCGGTTTCAGTTGATCAGATTTCAAGATCTCAAAGGTAGTGGAATTCAACGCTTGATTTGATATAAAGGTTTCTCTGGAATGATACGTCTAAACCAGGCAGAAAAGGAAAAGAATAAGAAAAAAACAAACAAAATAAGAAGAAAAGGAGGAAAAGAGAAGAAGAGGAAGAAGACGAAACAACAAAAAAAAATCTTCCTTTTCCCGGGGTTGAAATTTCGATAGATAAAAGAGCTCTGGGCCGAGTGTAATTCATATGACACAGATCTTCCTCCCTTCTCACTCATCAGAAATTCCGTTCCGTAATTTTATTCTAACGATAAATTCCCGACCATTACCATTCACAAGGCGAGTTCACATTCGAATTCCATTTTCGAAGCTTCGTCCAAATGATTCAGATCGACCGAACTTGCGGATTTGGGTTAGGGTTTCGGACATTTTTCATCCCCCCCTCCCCACCCACCCATCCTCCCTCCCTCCCTCCCGACCCCGTTCAAAAGCAATTTATTTTACTTCAATAAGCTACAACAGCTGATTATTTCCCCGCGTATGTATTATTCTACATAGTCCGCCAGCCTCATTAGCAAGCGATATTCCTAATGGTTGGGGGATTTAATGCAAATCCATGACAACAGCACAACATCCGGAGCGGAACGGGCGAACAGGGCGCGGTTCGTGTGTTCGATTCCCTGCAACGAGACTTCGGTTATGTTTTTTTTTTTAAAGTAATTGTTGTTATTCGGTTTATTATTGTTATCATGGAGTTTGTTATTGTTGTTATGGTATTTGTTATTGTTGTGATTGTGCTTGTTGTTGTTATAATGTTTGTTAGTATTGTAATTGTGTTTGTCATTGTTGTAATTGTGTCTGTCGTTGTTGTATGGTTGCAGTGTTATAAAGATTATCATTGTTGGGTTGCCCTTGTTGTTATCAGGTTTGTTATTGTTATCATTTTTGATACAGATGGCTTCGAGAGCTTTGTTGTTAACTGCGATGGATTAATGCGCATTTATACAATTATTGTTATTTTTCTCGTTATTGTTATTCAACGTACATGTTCATCCTCAGCCTATTGATGCTGTAGTAATCGTTATGTGTTATTGATGTTATTATTGATGTTGTTATTGTTGTTGACTTTGGATGTGGCCCTTCCACTTTGCCTCCCACGAGCACTATACTTGTTTATCGTGTTTATCCTTTCCTTGCAACATTAGCATCTCCAGCAACACCACCAAAAGCAACGAACACAACAACATTAGCAATAACATTTACGATAAAGATAAAACCATAATCATAATAGTAATACTGCAATGTCCAAGGAGAGCGGAGAGCGAAGCCAAATAACCATAACGCGAAATCATTTTGTGAAATGTGACACATAAATGATAGGGGTTTTATCCGTGACATGAAAGCTGCACTGGCGGTTTGGCTGCAGATCGGGTGCCTCTCTCTCTCTCTCTCTCTCTCTCTCTCTCTCTCTCTCTCTCTCTCTGTCTCTCTCTCTCTCTCTCTCTCTCTCTCTCTCTCGCTCTGTTTGTCTGTCTATCAAATGATCTGTCTCTCATTTCTCGCTTTCTCTCTTTCTTTTCTTCCTCTCTTTCAGTTATTCTCTCTCTCTCTCTCTCTCTCTCTCTCTCTCTCTCTCTCTCTCTCCCTCCCTCCCTCCCTCTCTCTCTCTCTCTTCCTTTTATTCTCTCTGTCTCTTCATCTCATTCTCCTTCTTCCTACCAATCTTTTCCTCCCTTCCTCCCTCCCTCTCCTTCCCTCTCCTTCTCCTCCAGACACGGCTTCCTCGCACACGTGTTCCATTTCGAAAGCAAAAACATCATGTATTTAAAGAGACTTCGGCCAGACGCTGTCGCTCGTTTCTTGCCTCGGGATTCAGCTCGATAGTTGTGCTGCCTTTGACTTATATATATATATATATGTGTGTGTGTGTGTGTGTGTCTATCTTTCTTGCTTTCTTTTGATATATATGTATATGCACACACTCACTCACACACACACACAAACACACACACACACACGCACACACACACACACACACACACACATATGTATATATATATATATATATATATATATATATATATATATATATATATATATATATATATATATATATATATACGTATGTATATGTATGTATGTATATACATACAAATAAAGACTCACAGATAAGTAGATAGATAGGTAGATATGACTATATGTAGATATATAGATATAGGCAGATGAAATGTAAATAGACGGATAGATAGACACATTGGTAAATAGATACACACACAACATAAAAGAGATATATGGACGATTAAACAGAACGCGGACGAAAAGGTGTAGTTATATAAACAGAGAAAAAAAAAGATATTTACAGACAAACAGAAAAAAATAAATGGATATTCATAGATAGATATAGTTAGATAAACAGATAGATACAATGATAGATAAAGACACATTTTTACACAAACCAGGTAAACCCACACGCCCACACCCATGGGCACAGACACGCGTCACCACACCTTGTCTTTTTCTCATTCATCTTCGTCTAGAAATGCAGGTTATGCGCCATTTTCACAGCGAAGAAGAGGGCAGAAAAAGTGAGAGACAGGTAACAAATCTTCCTCTTGATTCTTATCTCTCTTGGTTTTATCATATTTTTTTCCCCCGCACGTCCATTATCTACCTCCTCCCCCTCCTCCTCCCCCTCCTCCTCTCCCTCCTCCTCCCCCTCCTCCTCCTCCTAACTTTTTTCTCTACTCCTTTGATCCCTTGTTTCTCACCTCCTTTCCTCCCCTCTTTCTCTCCTTCCCCTTCCCTCCTCTTTCTCTCCTCCTCCCTCCCTCCAGTCTTTCTTTCCTTCCCCTCCTCTCCTCTTTCTTTCCTTCCCCTCCTCCCCTCTTTCTCTACATCCCCCACCCCTCCCTCTCTACTCCCCCATCCCGTCTTTCCTCCCCTCCTCCCCTCTTTCTCTCCTCCCCTCCTCCCCTCTTTCCATCCCCCACCCTCTCCCTCTCTACTCCCCCATCCTGTCTCTCCTCCCCTCCTCCCCTCTTTCTCTCCTCCCCTCTTTCTCTCCTCCCCTCCTCCCCTCTTTCTCTCCTCCCCTCCTCCCTCTTCCTCTCCCCCCCCCCCCCCCTCCCCTACATCGCTCCCGAGGGTCCTGACCTGCTAATGGAGATTGCCGAGCGAGAAAGCTGCTGCTTCATTATATGTGGACAGGTGGGATAACGAACGCTCCCCCCCCCCACCACACCACCATCCCCCCTCCCCCTCCCTCCCCCATCTCCTCCCTCCTACACCCTCCCCCATCTCCTCCCTCCTACACCCTCCCCCTCCTCCTCCCTCTCACACCTCCCTCTCCTACTCCCTCCCCCCATTCTGCCTCCCTCTACTGTACTTATTTTCTTCGTCTTCTCTCCCCCCCCCCCTTCTTAGCTTTTTTGTGCGTCTCTCCTCTTCCTTCTTTCTCTTTCTCTTTCTTTCTTGTATGTTTCTTCTCCTCCCTCTCTCCCTTTTTCGCGTACGCATTTCGTCGTCATTCTTTTCTTTCTCTCTTCTTTTTGTTCTCTTTTCCTCCCTCCTTCCATCTCTTTATCTCTCTTTCCATAAGCGCCTTTCGTCTTCATTCTTCTCTTTCTCTCTCTTTCTTGTTCTCTCTTCCTCCCATTCCTTCTCCATCTTCCTCCACTACTTCTCCCTCACGTACCCAAACCTTCTGTCACACTTATTTCTTCTTCCTCCAACCTCCCTCTTACCTCAGTACCCCCCCCCATCACTATACTATCGTCTTCCTCTCCCCCCCCCCCCGTCTTGCCCCTCCCTCCCAAACCTTCCTCCTCCCCCATTTCATTTTCTTTCTCCTCCTCTTTTCTTTCTCTTCCCCTCACCCCTCCCTCCCTCCCTCCCTCCATCCTTCTTCTACACCCCCTCCTTTCTTTTCTTTTTCTTTTTTTTTTCTCTCTCTTATCCGATCTTTCTCACTTCTCTTTTCTTTTTCATTCTTGTGACTTCCTTTTCTTGTTGTTGTTTTTTTTCTTCTTCTTCTTCTTTTTTTCTATCTTTCATCATCATCATTTTTTTCTCTGTCATCATTATCATCGTTTCTCTTCCCACATCCTAACTCCTCGTATTATCTT
Organism: Penaeus japonicus; assembly: GCA_017312705.2. Taxonomy (NCBI): domain Eukaryota; kingdom Metazoa; phylum Arthropoda; class Malacostraca; order Decapoda; family Penaeidae; genus Penaeus; species Penaeus japonicus. The sequence continues at coordinate 116,619 of BOPN01000553.1, read as the reverse complement.
ATATCCTCATTATTTTTGTATTTCAGAATATTTTACACAGTTGATTTTTATCTGAAAAGTAATTAAATTGCATCCGGTCAAGTGAACAATTA
>BOPN01000553.1:94027-96527 GCA_017312705.2 Penaeus japonicus | reverse complement strand
AAACGAGTTTAAACGAGTTACAGAAATGCACTAGAAAAGTAAATGCATTCTGCAGTATGCTGAGGCAAAGAAATAAAACATGCAGAATTTTGGTCGATTTTAAGAGGGAGAGGGAGAGGGATATATATATATAGAAAGATAGATAAATAGATAGATAGAGAGAGAGAGAAAGTATCACAACATTTATACAACGTATATTTATATATAAATTCATATCCAGTGACACTAACATGTACATGTATTTCTACTGTTGACCATACTGTCTATCTCTCATCCCCCCACACTCATACACTTCCTTCCCCTCATACTCCCCCTCCACATAACCCTTGCCCATTCTCCCCCACTCCCCCTTTTTTCCCCTCATTACGGCACAGCAAGACAACACTCGCCAGGAATATTACTCGAAACAGCAGGGATACAAAGCAAAGAAAACTTCTCGACTTTCGCTTTTGGCTTCTACATTTTATATTACTTTCTTTATTGTTTCCGTCTTCGCTTTTCCTTTCTCATCACACACACACACACACACACACACACACACACACACACACACACACACACACACATATATATATATATATATATATATATATATATATATACATATATACACACATATATGTATATATATATATATATATATATATATATATATATATATATATATATATATATGTGTGTGTGTGTGTGTGTGTGTGTACATATATATATATATATATATATATATATATATATATATATATATATATATATATATATATGTATATATATATATATATACATATATATATATATATATATATATATATATATATGTATATATATATATATATATATATATATATATATATATATGTATATATATGTACATGTATATATATATATATATATATATATATATATATATATATATGTGTGTGTGTGTGTGTGTGTGTGTGTGTGTGTGTGTGTGTGTAAGTATATATATATATATATATATATATATATATATATATATATATATATATATATATATATATATATATATATATATATGTATGTATGTATACATACATACTCTCTCTCTCTCTCTCTCTCTCTCTTTATATATATATATATATATATATATATATATATATATATATATATATATATATATATATGAGTGTGTGTGTGTGTGTGTGCGCGCACGTAAAGTTGGTTGGTGTATCCCCCTTCTCATTTTGTCCACTTTTTTTTTTTCTTATTCTTTCACTGCCCCCCCTTCCTCCCATTCCAAAACCAATATCTGATGCTTTCCCCTCTCCCCCTCTCCATTCTAGTCTGATACCCCGTCTTCCTCCTTCTTCCCTCCTCTTCCCCAACCTCCATCCTCCCTTCTCTCTTCCCCTCCTTTCCCTACCCCTCCTTCCCCCTCTAACACCTCCTAGCTACCCTCTCCGCTAATCCTTTCCTTCCCCCTCTCCTCCCCTTGCACCCTCCCCCCTCTCTTCCCCCACCTCGTAGTTCTTATCTCCCATTTCCCTTCTCCTCCCCTCCTTCCTCATCTGCTCCCTTCCTTCCCCTCTGATTCCCTCCTCCCCCCTCTTCTCCCCTCCTACCTCCCCTCCCACTCCTTCTCCCTCTTCTCCCCTCCCACTCCTTCCCCCTCTTCTCCCCTCCCCCTCGTACCCCCTCTGCCCCCCCTCCCATACCCTCCCTACCTTCCCCCTTCTCCTCCCATTCCCTCTGCTTCCCTCACCTCCCCTTCCTACACCTTCTGCTCCCCCTCCCCTCCTACCCCCTCTGCTTCCCTCCCCTCCTCTTCCCCCTCTGCTCCCCCTACCTCACTCGCTACCCCCTGTTCCCTCCTGCCCACCCCCCCCCCGGTCCAACGACATCCTGGTAGCTCCGTCCAATCCATTACGAGACAAAAGTATTCTCTTTCCAGTACATTTACCGGTATTGGTGGAACGGGTCTGTATAGTGCGGTATGGTGCGTCGTGGGTCCTGGTATGATGACATAAGATGCTGGATGGTGAGTGACGGAACGGATCGAGTTGGTTATGGTGATGTGTGTGTGTGTTTTGTGTGTGTGTGTGTATGTGTGTGTGTTTAATAGGGTTTATATGGTGAGATTGTGATGTTGAGTTGGGTATTGAGTGATGTGCTTTGATGTACCGGTATGGTGTTTTGGTCATAGTATGGGGCTGTCAATTTTCAAACACTGCAATGTGAAATAAGTCAATAGTGAAGGCACTGTGATGCATATACACTGTATCACCGCTTTGTATGAATATAGTATGCTGCTTTCACTATTTTATCTGCAAAGTCATGGAAAGAAAGGAGAAAGATAGATAGAGAGGGAGACAGACACAGAGAGAGAGAGAGAGAGAGAAAGACAGACAGAGAGAGAAAAAGAGAAGAGGAGAGAAAGAGAGATATAATAAGAGAAGAGAAGAGAAAAAAAGGAAAGAGAAGAGAAAGAGAGAAGATAAGAGACGAAAGAATAGACACAGACAGAGAGAGAGATCGACAAACA
>BOPN01000553.1:81527-84027 GCA_017312705.2 Penaeus japonicus | reverse complement strand
TTATCGTTATTGTTATTGGTGTCATTATGTTACTTATTCATTTTTTATCATTATCATCATTATGAATATTATTGTATTTATTAGTATTCCTATTTCATTCCTTTATTCTCCTCTTCTTTAATTCTATCGTCTCTCCTACTTTACCTCCTCTTAAATATATGTTACTATAGATTTTCTTCAAGAATAGACAATGACATTCAGTCTAACAAAAGCAACATTAAACAAACAAACAAACAAACAAAACTGTGAGGCAATTTTTAACGATCTTTTGGTGTGAAATTTCAGTCGAGTCTGTCTCATTAAATGATATATTTCTCATTCTTTATTACATACATTCATTTATATCAATTAAGAATGTAATTAATCGAGATGTTTTCTGCCGTTAGGTTCATTTACGTTTATTTAGGTTTCGTTCGTTTTCAGAGACAAAAAGATCAAAGTGGGCGACTCTTTTTGGAATGTCACTTTTTATCGTTCAAACTTTCGGAGTCTGAATAACATACCGAACGACTGGTGGAAAGTTTAATATATCTGGAAAAGTATTGTATCTATATGCATATACGCAGACGCTTAAACATAAATATTCACACACACACACACACACACACACACACACACACGAACATGCATGGACGCACGCACACACGCACTCACGGAAGCACACACACACACACACGTACGCACGTACACACGCGTAAACTCAAACACACACACACACATTCAAACACACACAAACACACACAAATACACACATCAACTAATAATATATAAGAAATAAAACAAGCAAACAAACAAAACCCGTCGATCATTGGGTGATCATTAACAACCATAATAACAATAATAATGATAACCATTAATAACAACGATAACTATAACAATCATAACATTTAATAATAATCATAACCATTAATAACATTCATAACCATTTATAACAATCATAATCACTAATAACAATGAAGGATGACCATATAATCCTTAATTGTGTATTTGAAGTATTTGTCAACAAAAACATTTATCTTATTCTGATCACTGATAAACTCGTTGGTAGATTTAGCATACGCGGGAATGTATTTTTTTCCTGGATATTTTTGTACTTTCTGTCATCTCTCTCTCTCTCTCTCTCTTTCTCTCTCTCTCTCTTTCTCTCTCCCTTTCTCTTTCTGTCTCTCTCTCTCTCCCTCACTCTCTCCCTTTTTCTTTCTGTCTCTCTCTCTCTCCCTTTCTCTCTCTCTCTCCCTTTCTCTCTCTCTCTCTCTCTCTCTCTCTCTCTCTCTCTCTCTCTCTCTCTCTCTCTCTCTCTCTCTCTCTCTCTCTCTCTCTCTCTCTCTCTCTCCGCATTTTCTCTCTCCTTTTATTTTTGCGATTATCATTGTTATTATTATCACTATTATTATCAATTTTTACATTCACCCAGTGCCCTGTTATTTGCAATGGAAATATACAAAGCACAGAGTGCATATAGATCATAATTGAGACACAATGGGTATGCAGATATTTCGCAAGGGCAGTTATCTGTTCGCAAACAGGTGAGTGGATGGATTACAGTATATTTTGCAAATTCAAAGAGTGGGAATGAAATAGAAATAATATTTGCCTACCTGATATATATGCAGATATACACTGATACATATACGTAGAATGGCTATTTTGAATAGATGTCTCTCTGTCTCTCTCTGTTTCTCTCTCTCCTTATATGTCTCTCTCTCTCTCTCTCTCTCTCTTTCTCTCTCTCTCTCTCTCTCTCTTTCTCTCTCTCTCTCTCTCTCTCTCTCTCTCTCTCTCTCTCTCTCTTTCTCATCCTACCTCTATAACTCTCTCTCTCTCTCTCTCATTCTCTCTCTCCCGCCCTCTCCCTCCCTCTGCACGTATATTTGTGTTTGTTTTTAATCAGTAGATAGACAGACAGACATACAGATAGATAAAGAACCCAAATAGATAAACATAAGAATTTATATATATATATATATATATATATATATATATATATATGTATATATATATATATATATATATATATATATATATATATATATATATGTATATATATATATATATATATATATATATATATATATATATATATATATACATATATATGTATGTATGTATGTATGTATGTATGTATATATACAGATGAATAGATAGAAAGATAAATATATTCAAGCAAATTATTATTTCATTCTTTATTTGCCCCCGCCCCCCCTTCCCTCCCTCCCATTTACTCGCCGGTTTTCTCGCCTCCTGCAAACAGCCCATCAACTTGTTGATTACATCTCATCCAGACTTTCTAAATTATGGTGCTTGGGAAACTGTTCAAGTGACAGTCAGTAAAAAGTGAAATTGCAGAGAGAGAGAGAGAGAGAGAGTGGGGCGGGGGAGGGCGGGGGAAGGGGGGGGAAGGGGAGGAATGAGAGAAAGAGAGAAAGAGTGAAAGAGAGAGAGAGAGAGAGAGAGAGAGAGAGAGAGAGAGAGAGAGAGAGAGAGAGAGAGAGAGAGAGAG
>BOPN01000553.1:66527-71527 GCA_017312705.2 Penaeus japonicus | reverse complement strand
TTATTTTTACCACGTCCGGCTTTGAAGAAGAATGGTCTATTTCTTGATAAATTCTTTCATTCTTTCATTAATACATACATACATACACCCATTCGTTCATTTATATATACGTACGTACGTATGTACATATCTGTGAACACACACACACACACAAACATACACACACACACATACATACACACATACACACACACACACACACACACACACACACACACACACACACACACACACATATATATATATATATATATATATATATATATATATATATATATATATATATATATATATATGTATATATTCTTGGTCAATGAAATAAGTCCTGGATTATGATTTTATTAATACGTTTTCAAACATTTGCATACATGTTTCCACCTTTTTCCCGTGAAAGGTCTTTTTTTATCCCTTTTTTCACATATTTACCATTTCATCCCAAGTGTTTTGAAAGAAGATAATAGGATAATATTTGCGCAAGGGAGCAGAAACGTCGAGTAATTTACATACAAATTAAGAGAAAATTATAAAAAAAGTTCAGAAATTACCTCCCCTACCCCCACCCCCACCTCCCTTTCTCAAAAAAAAAAAAAAAAAATTCACTCACCTGTCAGACTCCGTTTAAAAATGTAATTAGTCCTGGTGACTTCATCGGAAATGCACTTAGCGACTTAAATTGGGAGAACTTACTAATCAGTCACTCATTTTACTCTCTGATTTTAATTGGCTTTACCGAAATAAATGGACTACCCGACGCTCCAAAGAATCGGTATATTGAAATCAAAATCTGCGGAGAATTTGGGCCGAAATCTGTCCCGAGCAGATTTCAGTCGATAGAAGATTTCGTAATTAGGAATGTTGGAAAGAGATTAAGTGGAGATAGGAAGAGATGATGATAAGTAATTCTCGTTTTGAAAATTCGTTTTAGATCTGAATTTGGCACTTTTGTAGGCACGTTTTAATTTCATTTCCTATATCTATAACTATCTATATATATCTGTCTATATATATACATATATATATATATATATATATATATATATATATATATATATATATATATATATATATATATATATATATGTGTGTGTGTGTGTGTGTGTGTGTGTGTGTGTGTGTGTGTGTGTGTATGTGTGTGTGTGTGTGTGTGTGTGTGTGTGTTTAAGTATGTGTATGCATATGTATGCGAGTGGTTGTGAGTAAAAGTAAGTGTATACATGTATATATGTACATGCTTTTTGAACGTATAGTCGTATATGTGTATGTGTATATATACGTATGTAAGTATACATGTATAAATGTAAGTATGTCTGTATGTATATGTGTCTACACAGTATATATGTTATGCATACACAGTATATATGTTATGTATACACAGTATATATGTTATATATACAAAGTATCTATGTATGTATGTATATGTATGCATGTATGAACAAATGTACAAATATATGTACAAATGTATGGATGATTATGTATGTATCTATGTACATATCATATCATATCATTCCAAGCGTCTTTAATCAGCTCACAGGTCCCGTCGAGAGCAAGGGATTTAACCCTTTGGCTCCGTCTTTGCACTGGAGCCAATTTTGAACACTGCGCCACTAAGCCCGATGAGGCCTGGTATAGGAGGGGAGGGAGGGGGAAGGGGGGGATATGGAGCAAGGGAAGTGGGAGTAGGAGAAAGAGAAGGGAGAGGTAGAGGGAGGGTTTTACTTTTTTTTTTTCTCTCTCTCTCTCTCTATTTCAACCCCCCTCAGTCCCTCTCTCTTTCTCTCTTCTCTTTTTTCGCCATAAGTGTAAAACCTCCACGCTTCATTTTTTTCCTGCATTTATCCTTCCTGTTCAATCCCTTCTCTTTTCTCTCTCTCTCTCTCTCTCTCTCTCTCTCTCTCTTCTTCTTCTTCTTCTTCGTCTTTTCTCCCCTACTTCCCACTCTCTCTCTCTCTATATATATATAAGTTTAATCATATTATATAAAATGTATAAACATGAATAAGCATAGGATATATGCCTAAATACTTTGTACAGCAGTTCATGTTAAATTTGATATGTACATTAATGGTGAAATGTACATTGTGATGAGCTTGTCAACTGATATAATAGGGAGAGAGGGGGGAAAGGGTGATAGACAGATATATAGATAGATAGAGGGAAAGAGAGAGAGAGAGAGAGAGAGAGAGAGAGAGAGAGAGAGAGAGAGAGAGAGAGAGAGAGAGAGAGAGAGAGAGAGAGAGAGAGAGAGAGAGAGAGAGAGAGAGAGAGAGAGAGAGAGAGAGAGAGAAAGAAAGACAAAGAAAAAGAGAGAGAGAGAGATAGAAAGAAAAAGAGAAAAAGAAAGAGAGCGCGAGAGGGAGAGAGAAAGAAAGGGATAGAAAGAAAGAGAAAGAGAGAGAGAGAAAGAGACAGAGAGACCGAGAGAGAGAGGGAGAGAGAGAAAGAAAGAAAGAGAGAGCATCTAGGCGAAATCAGAAAACAAAGTATTCATACTGCCTGAAACTATTGCCCCCAAAAGGCTCTGTATTTTGTATTTAGGAGACAGTAATTACAACCAGCGTTCGCCCTTTTCCATTTGCAATTAAAGTTTGGGTCTTTCTGCAACGAAATGTAAACCAGCATATTCGCGAAGCTTGCATATGTTGCATCGCCAGTCCAGCTGCTTGCTCTTTGAATCTCGTTGCTTGCAAGAGAAATGTAATAATTACTTCATACGAAAGGGTAAGTGGTTTAGCATATTTATTGCTAGAGGAAGGCCAGAGGGGGGGGGGGGGGGATTGTTGTTATCATTATTATTATCATTATTATTATTATTATTATTATTATTATTATTATCATTGTCTCTTTGTTGTTACTGATTTTATTGTTGTTCTCGTGGTTATTATAATCAATTATGAAATTTAAGAGTTCGTGTGAACAGTAATTATAATGAAGATAGAAATAGTAATGATATATTAATGATAATGATGATAATGATGGTAATGATGGAGAGGAGAATAGTGATGTTGATGATGATAGTGGTGATAATGATGATGATGGTGGTGATGATGATAATGATAATGATGATGATAAAGATATGATAATGATGATGATTATAATGATAATAATGATGAAAATATCAATGATAGTAATAATGATAACAATAATAATAATGATGATGATAACAATAATAATATAAAAAATAAGGACCATGATAACAACAACAGGGATCACAACAGCAACAACAGCAAAATAGCGAAGTCAAGCCCCTTCCTTGTGGCGATGGGAGTAAAAGGCGCGTTCAAGCATAAGCGTCCTCTTGCATGTGCTTGCGGAAAAGCAGACGAAGCCAAGCATGACAGTATATCCTCGGAGACTCTTTTTTTTTTTTTTTTTTTTTTTTTAGCTATTTATTTATATTTTTAGTGACATTTTTTTTTAGATGTGTTGTGTATTTATGTGTGTGTCGGAGAGATAGATAGATAAATAGATAGATAAATGGATAGATATATAGATAGATAGATAGATAGCGAGAGAGAGAGAGTATGTGTGTGCATTTGTGTTTATATAATAAATGTATACATGCAAACCACATACAAACATACATACATACAGAGATATATCTTGAATTTCTTTCTTTCAATCTTTCTCTTGGTTTTCATTTCTCTCTCTCCCTCTCTCTCTCTCTCTCTCTCTCTCTCTCTCTCTCTCTCTCTCTCTCTCTCTCTCTCTCTCTCTCTCTCTCTCTCTCTCTCTCTCTCTCTCTCTCTCTCTCTCTCTCTCTCTCTCTCTCTCTCTCTCTCTCTCTCTCTCTCTCTCTCTCTCTCTCTCTCTCTCTCTCTCTCTCTCTCTCTCTCTCCCTCCCCCACCCCCTCTCTCTCTATAGATATCCTTCCAGATGCGTCTCTGAAATGATTTTTTTTCTCTCTCTCTCTTTTTCTTTCTTTCTTTTTTTTTTTAGCCATATACCTTTGTCACGTGTCTTTTTTCTTTCATTCTTCTTTTTTATCTCTCTTTGTTTCCCTGCCTCTTTCCGAAAGCCTTTCACCAGAGGCCATTAGGTACTCCCTCGTCTTCTAATACAGCTGTAACTGCGGCAACATAAGTAGTATAGAATTCTCTCCCTGTAGACAGCAATACCACAGTAGCTGAGTCACTGTAGTGTCTCCACATTATGGTACTAAAGTGCTTCAAAATTATGATATTGCTATGTTGGAATGCTATGATACTACAAGACTAGATTGCTATGCAACAATGAAGTACCATAGCAGCTGTTCAACAATGCAATAGTACTATTGTTGTACAGTATGATACTACAAATCTTCAAGAAATAAGTTCTATGATGCAACATTACAACATTACCATCATAAACGATTGTATAGTAATGATTTTAGCAACAATGCAACACGATGCATCATAGCCTCGTTATAATCATCATAATCTTCTTCTTTACTTTCTTCGATGATCTGGGATTTTTTTTTTATAATTTCTCATCGTCTTTTCCTTCTCTTCGTTTCGTCATCTCCTTCTTTTTTTATATATATTCTTATGTTTGTTATTTTTGTTTGTGTTTCCTTCATTTATCCTTCTTCCTCTCAATCTCCCTCTCCTTCTCCTCCTCCTCCTCCTCCCCCTCTTTTTCACGCTTTATATTTTTACCTCCTCCTTTTTCCTCTCCCCCCCTCCCCTCCGCCCCACCACCTACTCCTCCTCCTCCTCTACCTCCTCTATTTCTTATTATTACTCCTTTTTATTTCTTTTTTAACTCCTCCTCTCCTGCTTTCTCTTCTTCCCTGTTTTCTCTTTTCCTCCTTCCCCTTTTTTCCTCCTCTTCCTTTCTTCCCAGTCTCCTCCTCTCCCTTTTCCTCCCACCTCCCTTCCCTCCTCTTCCCCCTTCCCCCCCTCCCTCACACTTCCTCCCTCCTCCCTCCCCTCCCTCTTTTCCCAACTATCTCCCTTTCCTCCCCTCCCTACTCTCTCCCCCCCTTCCTCCCCTCCCTACTCTCTCCCCCCTCCCTCCCCCC
>BOPN01000553.1:54027-64027 GCA_017312705.2 Penaeus japonicus | reverse complement strand
AGAGAGAGAGAAAGGAGAGAGATAGAAGAAATAGGATAAAGGAGACAAAGCGGGAGAGAGAACAACGCATCCTCGCAGCATCTGTCGGGGGATAAAAGCGCTATGACATTCCGGATCGGCGCTTGAGTGAGTGTCCCCGACAGATAAAGTTGTAAAACCGATTTAAAATGGCTCTTTGGCAACCGGATGGCGTTGAGTTGCCAGTTCGGATATTGTGAACTATTAAACATCGTATTGAATGGTATTAAAGGGATTATTTATGATTATTTTCATTTTATGTCAGATTTGAAAAACATATATATATATATATATATATATATATATATATATATATATATATATATATATATATATATATATATATATATAGTTATGATCTTGGAGATTATATATATATATATATATATATATATATATATATATATATATATATACATATATATATATATATATATATATATATATATATATATATATATTATATATATATATATATGTTTCTAAATGTTTCCATTTAGAAACAGAAATCCCAATTTGATTTTCAAGTATAAAGATAAACCAGAATATCAGAGCAGATACTATGCCCAGTCTGATATGCACTCTAGCGAGCCCGTCTGTGTCAGCGAGTGCCGATTCGTGAGAGAGAGTGCCAACGAGTGCTGACTCGATCTGAGCTCGGTCCTTACCCACCGTCACGTGACGCCCAGCCACAGCAGTGACCGCCAGGCGACAGTGGAAACTCACAAGCTTGGACGGGGCTCGATCTGCCGACCATGGGGATGTGAGACCGACGCGCTACCACTGCACTAGCCTATTTCAAGTATATTGTGAATATTTTACGTCTTCAATATCGAGATGTGTAAATATTTGCCTTAATTTTGATGGTGATGGTGATGATGATGATGGTTATGATGATGATGATAGAGACGATGATGATGATAACGAAGGAAAGGATTATGAAAATGATGATGGTGATGAAGATGATGATAATGATAACGATAATTATAGGAATTATGATGATAGTAATGAGAGTGATGATAATTTTTTCATCCACTAGAACTCACAAAGGCAATGCTAACGATAAAAAAACTAATTATGATAATTGCATTGTATTCTAACACTACATCGGTAGATGATATCAACAATTGCAATGATATTAATCACAAAACAATTACGAAGGATGACAAGCTTTCCGCCACCACTGCCATAACAACAGCAACAAAAACAATAACAAAAACAACAACAAAATCAACAACAAAACACTGACAAAATAAATTATAACATCAACAATAAGAAAGGAAAATCATAAGCATCAACAACAATAACAAAATCAGTAACAGAAACAAAAACATAATCACAACAACAAAGACATCAGCAGAAACAATTGCGTTATCAGCAACAACACAAAGGATAATCAAAAGCAACATCAACAACAACAATAAAATCAGTAACAACAATATCAGCAACATCAACAAAGCACAATCAACAGCAACAAAGTATAAACACCAGCAACAAAGCATAAACAACAGCAACATTGCATAATCAACAACAACAAAGCACATGCAACAGCAACAAAGCACAATCAACAGCAACAAAGTATAAACAACAGCAACAAAGCATAAACAACAGCAACAAAGCATAAACAACAGCAACATTGCATAATCAACAACAACAAAGCACATGCAACAGCAACAAAGTATAAACACCAGCAACAAAGCATAATCAACATCAACAAAGCATAAACAACAGCAACATTGCATAATCAACAACAACAAAGCACATGCAACAGCAACAAAGTATAATCAACATCAACAAAGCATAATCCACATCAACATAGCGTAAGTAACAGCAACAAAGCATAATCAACAACAAGAAAAACAACAAAGCATAATCAACAACAACAACAAAAGCATAATCAACAACAACAAAAGCAACAAAGCATAATCAACAACAACAAAAGCAACAAAGCATAATCAACAACAACAAAAGCAACAAAGCATAATCAACAACAACAAAAGCAACAAAGCATAATCAACAGCAACAGCAGCCCCGCCAGCAACACCACCAATCATGCTGACAACACAGCTGATAACGCCACCAGTTGCTCTATCTATCAATCGCAATTTGGCGCAACAAAAACGATCGCAAAGACAACAAAGATAATAGCCTCTTGAGTCCGCGGCAAGTGACTTTTGCTGTTACGGTAATTAAATGTCATAAAATTCTTAGAGCCCAAAATATCTCTCCATTACTTCTTAATTGCACATAATTGGAGAATGTGAAGTGGATCAATTTTTTTTCTTTCTTTTTTTTTTCTTTCTTTTTTATCTTTTCGGGGGTGTTTTTTTTTATACTTTCTTTCTTTTTTTCTATTCTTTGTTCCTTTGTTTGTTTGTTTCTCATGTATATATATATATATATATATATATATATATATATATATATATATATATATATATATATATTTACATATATGTATATATAAATATATATTCACATATATATCTGTATGTGTGTGTGTGTTTGTGTATACATGTATTTGATGATAGTACACATATACATAGATGAATGGTGATACACTAAACATATATTCATGAATTCTGTGATGAATGATGACACACATTTATGTTTATAGATACATGATAAAAAATGATAAACTTGTCTTTGTTGCTATCATCATTTTCATTATTATTGTTATTGATATCATTTTTATCATTTTTATAGTTATTGTTATCGTTATTGCTAGTAATATCACTTGATATTATCACTATTTTTATTGTTAGTATCATATGTATTTTCATAATTATTATCAATATCTATCTACCGTTATCACATTATTGCTACAGCTATTATTATCTTAATATTATAGTTAATTTACTAATTACATCATATATTTGTATATCTCTATATTAAACTATTCATTTATCTTAATGTATCTGTCCTTCAGCAAAAAAAAAATATATACAAAGAATTTGAAAAAAAAAAGTTAATCCTTCCTCATCCTCACCCCCCCACCCCCACCTCCTTGAGCTTACACCCCTCCCCTTACTCTCCTCCCCCCCCCACCCCCTCCTCCATTCTCTTTCCTTTTTCTTTATGAAAGTTCTACTTTGAACCCTAAGATCTTGATTGAAGGGGGAGGGTGGGGTGGGGTTGGGGGAGGTAGAGGTTGGGGGTGGGGAGGGGTGTTTTTTTTGGGGGGGAGGTGAATAAAGGTCTAGGGGGGGAGGGGGAGTGGGGAAATGGGGTAGGGAATGAGGGGTGAGAAGGAGAATGAGAGGGGAGAAGGGGGAGGAGGGTTGAAGAGGTTGGGGGAAGGGGGGAGGGATGGAAGGGGAATATGAAAAGGGGAAGGGAGGGGAAGGGCAGGGGAAGGGGTGGAAAGAAAAAATATAGGAGGTGACAAGAGGAGGGGGAGGGGGAGGGAGTTGGTCACACCATTTCGGGATCAGTGAACCAGAGACGCGTGAGGGTGGGGGTGGGGGCAGGGGAGGGGGAGGTTTAACAGGGGGTGTCGCCTGAATCGAGTTACTTTTGCTGTTTGAGTCAAAACGAACTCGTAAGTTAGCGTGAGAGAGAGTAGCGTGTGCGTGTGCGTGTGTGTGTGTGTGTGTGTGTGCGTGTGTGTTTGCGCATATGTGTGATAGTATGTGTGTACAATCTTTCTTTCTTTCTTTCTTGTGTGTGTGCGTTTTGTCAACGCGCACATATAAATATTCAAGTGTCTGTGTGTGTGTACGTACATCTACATGTTCACTTCCTGTGTGCACATCTGTATGAGTATCACCCTGCCCATACAAATCAGTCCATGTGCATGCGAGTTTGCTCAATTGCGCACGTGCGTGAGTGTGCCTTCGGTCCTGCAACGTCTCATATGCTTGTCACCTCGGAACCACGAAAGCATTTTCTTGTCGAGGCTGAATATTGCCTTCGACGGAAATTGACGGGAATATATTGCGGGAGGAAGGTGGGGGAGGTGGGAGGGAGGGAGGGAGGGAAGGAAGGTGGGGGAGGTGGGAGGGAGGGAAGGTGGGAAGGTGGGAGGGAGCGGAGGAGGGCGGGAGGGAGGGAGCGAGAAAGAGAGAGAGAGAGAGAGAGAGAGAGAGAGAGAGAGAGAGAGAGAGAGAGAGAGAGAGAGAGAGAGAGAGAGAGAGAGAGAGAGAGAGAGAGAGAGAGAGAGAGAGAGAGAGAGAGAGAGAGAGAGAGAGAGAGAGACAGACAGACAGACAGAGAGAAATGAAGAGAAAGAGATAGATTAAAGACTAGTAAGAGATATATAACTAAAACAAGAAAATAAAAAGAAAATAAAAATATATCCCTCTTTCCCTCCCTTTCTCTGTCTCCCTCCCTCTCCAGTCCTATTCCTCCCTTTTCCTTTCCTTCTTCCCTCTACCCATCCCATTCTCTCTCCCTCTGTCTCTCCCTCCCTTCCTCCCCTACTCACCCCCTCTTTCTCCCACACCCTGGCTCCTACCCTCCCTCTTTCCTCTCTCCCTCCAACCCTCCCTCCCTCTTCTGTTCCCTTTGTATTCCCTCCTTCTCTCCCTCCTCCCTTTTTCCCTTTCCCAGTCACGCCCTCCCTCTCTTCAATTCCCTCTATCTTCCCTTCCTCTCTTTCCGGTTCCCTCCATCTTCCCGTCCTCCCTATCCCTTTCCCTCCATCTCCCCTCCCTTCCTCTCCCTTTCCCTCCATCTTCCCTCCCTCCCTCTCCCTTTCCCTCCATCATCCCTCCCTCCCTCTCCCTTTCCCTCCACCTTCCCTCCCTCCCTCCCTCTCCCTTTCCCCCCATTTTTCCTCTCTCTCCTTTTCCCCTCCATCTTCCCTCCCTCCTTCTCCCTTTCTCTCTATCTTCTCTCCCTTTCCCTCCATGTTCCCTCCCTCTCCCTCTCCCCTCCTTCTTCCCTCCCTTTCCCTCCATCTTCCCTCTCCATTTCCCTCCATGTTCCCTCCCTCCCTCTCCCTTTCCCTCCATTTTCCCTCCCTCCCTCTCTCCTATAAAGTATAAGATCGTTCGTTCTCAAAACCTCCTAGTTGATGGATAGAGACCGACGTATACACACATTTCAGTCACATGAAGTTGATGGAAGTTCGGAAACTGTTGGGTTCAAAGTCTTTTTTTTTACATTTTATTTTCAATTTCTTTAAGAAAAAAAGAAAACATTTTTTTTTTTTTTTAGGTTGGGACGAGGAGTAGATGGAGACGGGGGGGGGGGGTTGTGGGGGGGGATAGGGAAGGGAGGTTGGGGTGGGAGGGTTATAAATGGAGGTGGGAGGGGGTAGGGGTGAGGGATAGAGTGTAGAGAATTTATGGTGAGGGGTATAGTGTACGGGGTGGGGTTAAGAGGGGAAGGAGGGGGGAAGAGGAAGGGGAGGCCGGGGGAAGGGGGGCTTATAAAGAGGGGAATAGGGAGGAGGGAGGAGAGAAGGAGGGAAGAGAAGGGGAGAGGGGGGGGGGGTGGCAGTAGAGTTGGATTATTGCATATTTCAGAGGCTGTCATGTCGAGGGGAAATTTGGAGACGAATTTTGGGAACATTGTACTTAAGTTAATGTGCGTGTTAGGAAGTTTATGAGAGAGAGAGAGAGAGAGA
The DNA here is from genome assembly GCA_017312705.2 of Penaeus japonicus. NCBI lineage: Eukaryota > Metazoa > Arthropoda > Malacostraca > Decapoda > Penaeidae > Penaeus > Penaeus japonicus. The sequence goes on along the minus strand of BOPN01000553.1, from coordinate 58,437 downwards.
GAGAGAGAGAGAGAGAGAGAGAGAGAGAGAGAGAGAGAGAGAGAGAGAGAGAGAGAGAGAGAGAGAGAGAGATGAAGAAAGCAAAAGAGAGAGAAAGAGAGAGAAAGAGAGAGAGAGAGAGCGAGAGAGAATGAGAAATAAATGGAGCGAGAGAGAGAGAGAGAAAGAGAGAGAGAGAAAGAGAGAGAGAGAGAGAGAGAGAGAGAGAGAGAGAGAGAGAGAGAGAGAGAGAGAGAGAGAGAGAGAGAGAGAGAGAGAGAGAGAGAGAGAGAGAGGAAGGAAGGAAAAGAGAGAGAAAGAGAGAGAGAGAGCGAAAGAGAATGAGAAATAAATGGAGCGAGAGAGAGAGAGAAAGAGAGAGTGAGAGAAAGAGAGAGAGAGAGAGAGAGAGAGAGAGAGAGAGAGAGAGAGAGAGAGAGAGAGAGAGAGAGAGAGAGAGAGAGAGAGAGAGAGAGAGAGAGAGAGAGAGAGAGAGAGAGAGAGAGAGAGAGAGAGAGAGAGAGAGAGAGAGAGAGAGAGAGAGAGAGAGAAGGAGAGAGAGAGAGAGAGAAGGAGAGAGAGAGAGAGAGAGAGAGAGAGAGAGAGAGAGAGAGAGAGAGAGAGAGAGAGAGAGAGAGAGAGAGAGAGAGAGAGAGAGAGAGAGAGAGAGAGAGAGAGATAAAGAAAGCAAAATAGAGAGAAAGAAAGAGAGAGAGAAAGAAAGGAAAAGAGAGAGAAAGAAAGAGAGAGAGCCAGAGAGAATGAGAAATAAATATAGCGAGAGAGAGAGAGAGAGAGAGAGAGAGAGAGAGAGAGAGAGAGAGAGAGAGAGAGAGAGAGAGAGAGAGAGAGATGAAGAAAGCAAAAGAGGGAGAAAGAGAGAGAAAGAAAGAAAGGAAAAGAGAGAGAAAGAAAGAGAGAGAGCGAGAGAGAATGAGATATAAATGGAGCGAGAGAGAGAGAGAGAGAGAGAGAGAGAGAGAGAGAGAGAGAGAGAGAGAGAGAGAGAGAGAGAGAGAGAGAGAGAGAGAGAGAGAGGGTGAGAGAGAGAGGGAAAGAAAACAAAAGAGAGAGAAAGAGAGAGAGAGAGAGAGAGAGAAAGGAAAAGAGAGAGAAAGAGATGGAGCGAGAGAGAGAGAGAGAGAGAGAGAGAGAGAGAGAGAGAGAGAGAGAGAGAGAGAGAGAGAGAGAGAGAGAGAGAGAGAGAGAGAGAGAGAGAGCGAGAGAGATTGAGATATAAATGGAGTGAGAGAGAGAAAGAGAGAGAGAGAGAGAGAGAGAGAGAGAGAGAGAGAGAGAGAGAGAGAGAGAGAGAGAGAGAGAGAGAGAGAGAGAGAGAGAGAGAGAGAGAGAGAGAGAGAGAGAGAGAGAGAGAGAGAGAGAGAGAGAGAGAGAGAGAGAGAGAGAGAGAGAGAGAGAGAGAGAGAGAGAGAGAGAGAGAGAGAGAGAGAGAGAGAGAGAGAGAGAGAGAGAGAGAATAGCGAGAAAAATAGAGCCAGAGAAGAGGAAAGAAACATACAAAAAGACCGAGGAAAATCCCCGGAAAAAGAAATAGCGAAATTTCGAGCAGAGCTTCTCGGATGAACCCGCGTTCAATGAGTCCAAATGACACTTTGAGGAGACATCGAGGACGGTGGAACGAAGAGAGAAAGAGAGACAGAGAGAAAGAGAGGAAGTGGAGGAGAGAAAAGGAAGAAGGAGTGTATATATTTCCCCCATTTTCCCCTCTCCCTCGTTTCCCACTTTTCTCTTTACCCCTCCTTTCCTTTCCCTTTACCCCATACACTTTCCTTAATCCTTCCTCTTTAAACTTCCTGGTCCCTCCCTTTCCCCTTTCTTCCCTCCCCTTTCTCTTCCTTTGGCCCCTTCTCCTCTCCCTTTTGCCCTTCACCCTCCCTTTGTACCCTCCCCCACATTCCTTTGCCCTTTCCCCTACATTCCCTTACTTCTTCCCCTCTCTCTTCCCTCCCTTCCATCCTCCCCCCCACTGATCTTCTTCTCCCTCCATCCCCCCACTCTTTTTTGTCCTTCCCCCCTTCCCTTTAGCTCCTCCCCTCATCCCTTTGCTCCTCTCCCCTCCCCCATTCCTTTCCCCCTTCCCCTCCCCCATCCCTTTCCCCTTCCCCTCCCCCATCCCTTTCCCCTTCCCCTCCCCCATCCCCCTCCCCTCCCCTATCCCTTTCCCCCTCCCCTCCCCATACCTTCGCCCTCCCCTCCCCCTCATCCCTTTCCCCCTCCCCTCTCCCTCATCCCCTACCCTCCCCCTCATCCCTTCCCCCCTCCCTTCCCCCCTCCCCACCACCATCTCAAAAACAACACCTGTCCACGTAGATGTATGTAAGTGTCTCGCGCAACAGCGTAAGGAAACTTGGCATGCAGAGACCGACCACTCGTACTACGCGTGACTTTACGGGGAGGGGAGGGTGAGTGGGGGGAGGGGGATAAGTAGAGGGGGGAGGGGGTTAGGGAGAGGTAGAAGAGGGTAGAATGAAGGGGGGGAGGGAGAGGGGTAGGGTGAGAGAAATATAGGGAGGAGGGGTGGAGGGGGATGAGTAGAGGGGGGGAGGAGGTTAGGGAGAGGTAGAAGAGGGTAGAATGAACGGGGAGGGAGAGGGGTAGGGTGAGAGAAATATAGGGAGAAGGGGTGGAGGGGGATGAGTAGAGGGGGGAGGGGGTTAGGGAGAGGTAGAAGAGGGTAGAATGAACGGGGAGGGAGAGGGGTAGGGTGAGAGAAATATAAGGAGGAGGAGGAGAGGGGGTAGAGTGAAAAGAAGGGAGGGAAGGAGGAAGAGGGAGGGGAGGTGGAGGGTGTATAGGGGTGGGGGGGGAGGGTGGAGGCGAAAATGTAGTTGTTGAGGAGGAAGAGAGCACGAAAGAAAGTGGGAGGGGGAAGAGGTGGGGGTGGGGGTGGGGGTGGCAGTGACAAGACATATGGGGGAGAGAATGAAGAGAGAAAGAGGAGAGGAGGGCACGAAAGGTAAAGGATATAAAAGGGAAGAGGAAGAGGATGGGGGTAAAGAGAAGAAAGAGAAGAAAGAGGAGAGATAGGAAAGAAAAGAAAAGGGAAGGGAAGAGATGAAGGAAGAGGGGGGAAGAGAGAGATAGAAAAGAGAGGGGTCAGAGAGGGGAATGTAAGAAGGAAAGAGAGAGAGAAAAAGGAAAGAGGAATCCGAAGAGGAAAAGAGAGTAGAGATTAGATATAGAGAAAAGTGAAAAGACAGGAAAAGAGAGAAGGAGAAAAGAGGAAACAGAAGATAGAGAGGAGAGGCATAGAGAGAAAAAAAGATTCAGTGGAAAGAGAAGAAGTGGGATAGAGAGAAAATAGAAGACAGAGCACAAAGAGGAAGAGGAGAGAGAAAGAAAAAAGAAAACGGAAGAGCAAGAGAGGAGATAATTTCTTTTACTATCCCATTCCCTTCTTTCGGGAACGGGAAAGAGAGACAGACAAAAAAGGGGATAACGTGACGTGTGGGAAGGGGAGGGGTTTGAGGTATGGGGGGAAGGGGGGAGTGACAGATGACAGAGAAACGAAGAAAGGAAGATAATACGGAAAGGAGAAGGAACAACAACAACAACAACAACAACAAAAGAAAGATGGAGATAGAGAAAAAGAGACCGAGGAAGGAGGAGGGATTGAGGGAGAAGAGAGGAGGGAACGAGGAAGGAGAGAAGAAGAGATGAGAAGGGAGGAGGGAGGAGAAAACGAGGGAGGGGAAAAGAGGAAAGAGAGAAGGAGGGAGAAGGAGGGTAGAGGGCGGAGAAAAAGAGGAAGGGGAGAGAGAAGAGTGTAAGGGAGAGAAGATAGAGGAAGGACAAAGGAGAAAAGGAGGATGAAGGAGGAGGAGGGGGAGAGAGAGAGAGAGAGAGAGAGAGAGAGAGAGAGAGAGAGAGAGAGACCGATAAAGAGAGTCAGAAAAGAGTTGAAGGAGGGAGGAGAGAAGGGAATGAGAGAGGGAAGAGAAGAGGAGGGGATGGGGGGGGGGGGGGGGGGGGGGGGGGGGGGGCGGAAGAAGAGGAAATTTCGGTTTAGTTGTGAATGAGGCTAAAGAGGTCTTGTCGCCTCAAGATGAATGGCCGGAGCCTTGGGAAGAAGTTTGAGAAGGGGGGAGGGGAGGGGAGGGGAGGGGAAATAGGGAGGGAGGAAGGGAGGAAGGGAGGGAGGGAGGGAGGGAGGAATGATGGAATGAGGGAAGGAGGGAGGGAGGGAGGGAATGATGGAATCAGAGAGGGAAGGCGAAAGGGAGGGGGTGGGGGGAAGGCGGGAGGGAGGAAAGAATGGAGGGAAGGAGGGAGGGAGGAAAGAATGGAGGAAAGAAAGGAGGGAAGAAGGGTGGGAGGGAGGGAGGGGGGATCTATAAGGGGGACGGAGAGGGAAAACAAAGAGGAGGGAACTGTCAGACAAAGATGAGTGTGTGTGTGTGTGTGTGTGTA
>BOPN01000553.1:44027-46527 GCA_017312705.2 Penaeus japonicus | reverse complement strand
AAAAAAAGAAAGAAAGAAAGAAAGAGAGTAAAAGAGATTATGATGGTAATGATGATGATGATGAGGAGGAGGAGGTTGGGGGTGAGGATGAGGATGATGATGATAATGATAATGATAATGATATATATATATATATATATATATATATATATATATATATATATATATATATATATATATATATATATATATGTATATATATATATATATATATATATATATATATATATATATATATATATATATATATATATATGTATATATATATACTCTCTCTCTCTCTCTTTGATATATATACATGGAATAAACACCCACGGACAAACATACATAGACATACATCTGCACACAGACACACATGCATACACAGTCACGCATGCACACACACACACACACGGACACTGTTTTTATTGCGTTCATTGATTTCATCAGAATTGCTAAATCCAAAAAGAAACCTTGTATCTTCGACCAGTTCAATCTTTGCAGTTTGTGCAACATCTCAACAGCAATGTATTACAGCTGAAGTTGCTTTTGTTCAACAGCAAACATCTATGTTTATATCTCTTTATTATTAATAATATACTTCTTATTTTTATTATCATTCTTACTATTATTATCATCAGCATTATTATTACTATCAATATTAGTGTTATTGTTTTCAACATTATTGTTATCATTATCATCATCACAATCTTCTGTAGTAGCAGTAGTAGTAGTAGTAGTAGTAGTTGTGGTAGTTGTGGTAGTCAGTAGTAGTGTCATGACTTTTTTTCTATATTTATCATCATCATCATCATATCTCTCACTCCCCCCCCCACCCCCTACCTCCTTCTCCATCTCCGGACACACTTCCTTTTTAAACTTTTTTTTGTAACTATATCTCCCGAATACACAAAAAGGAAAGAGAAAAGTCCTCTGAACTTCTTGAATATGCAACAATCTTTCCCTTAGGACCAAATTATGAATAATGAGATGAAAGGAAAAAGAGAGACCCCCCCCCCCCACACCCACACACCCACACACATACTTTCCCTCCCTCTCTCATTCTCTCTTTTCCCCTCTCATTCTCTTTTTTCTCTCTTACTATATCTTCTTCTTCTTCTTCTTTTTCTTCGTCTTATCAATCTTTTTTTTCTCCTTCTTCTCCCCCTCTCCTTCTTTTTATTGTGCTTCTTTTTCTTCTTCTTCTTCTTCTTCTTCTTCTCTTCCTCCTCTCTCGCCTGCTTCATCTTCTTTTCCATATTCATCATCATCATATTTTCTTCATCTTCTGCTCCTTCTTTTTCTCCTTCTTCCACTATTTCTTCTTCTTCAGTCTGTTTCTTCTCCTTCTTCTGCTTCTTCTTCTTCTTCTTCTTCTTCTTCCTATTCTCCTTCTTCATTTCCTCTTCCTCCTTCATGGATATTAATGTTGAAGACGTAAGTGTTGCTTCATGGGGGGGGGGGGGGGGGAGAAAGGAAAGGAGGAGAAGATAGACGAAAAGACAGAAAGAGAAGGATGAAAGAGTGAAAATGGTGTATATGAAAATTGATAAGAAAAGAAAATGAAAAAAGTGAGTATAGAAGATTAGGAGGAGAAAGAGAAAGAGAAAGAGGATGGGGAGAAGGAAGGAAGGGGGGGGGGGGAGGGAGAAAGAGGAGGAGAAGGAGGATGGGGGGAAGGAGAAGGGGTGGGAGGAGAAGGAGGAAAAGAAAAAAACATAAGAAAAAGGAGAAGAAGAATCGAAAAAGAAGAAGAAGAGGAAGGGGAAGAAGAAGAAGAAGAAGAAGAAGAAGAAGAGGAAGAGGAAGAAGAAAAAAAGAGGAAGAACCAAATGAAGCAGAAGAAAAGGAAGAAGAAGAAAAAGAAAAAAAGAAGGAGAATCATACTTCATATTCGCTGAAAGATTTATCATAATATTGATGACGTTGGATTGTGACTTCTGTGTCCATATACTCACCAACTTTCTCTTTCTCTCTATCTATCTATCTATCTATTTCTTTATCTATTTCTCTCTCTCTCTCTCTCTCTCTCTCTCTCTCTCTCTCTCTCTCTCTCTTTCTCTCACCCACTTTTCCTTCTTCCCTTTCTCTTTCTCCACCCATTTTTCCTTCTTCCCTTTCACCTTCCTACCTCTCTTTCCCAATCATCCATATCTTCCTCTTCCCTCTCTTCCTTCCTCCCCACCTTCTCCTTCTACCTTCACTTTCCCCTGCTTCCCTCCTTTTATGCTCCCTCCCTTCCGTTTCCCTCACTCTCCCTTTCCCCTCCCTCGCCCCTCCTTCTTCTATATCCTCGCTCCCCTCCTCTTCCACCCCCCTCTCGTACTCCCTCTCCGACTGTGCTCCCCCCCCCCCCCCTCTCCCACACCAAAAGAGGCATAGGAAGTGCGGGATCAATCACCGCGGTGTATATTTCTTTCTTTCTCTCTCTCTCTCTCTCTCTCTCTCTCTCTCTCTCTCTCTCTCTCTCTCTCTCTCTCTCTCTCTTTCTCTCCAGAGGCATAGGAAGTGCGCGACCGAT
>BOPN01000553.1:29027-31527 GCA_017312705.2 Penaeus japonicus | reverse complement strand
CTCTCTCTCTCTCTCTCTCTCTCTCTCTCTCTCTCTCTCTCTTTCTCTCTTTCTCTCTTTCTCCCTTCCCTCCTTCCTCCCTCCCTCTCTCACTCTCTTCTCTCATTCTCTCTCTCTATCTCTATCTCTCTATCTATCTATTTATATATATATATATATATCTCTCTCTCTCTCTCTCTCTTTCTCTCCAGAGGCATAGGAAGTGCGCGACCGATCACCACGTCTCTCTCTCTCTCTCTATCTAACTATCTATCTATCTATCCATCTATCTCTCTCTCCTCTCTCTCTCTCTCTCTCTCTCTCTCTCTCTCTCTCTCTCTCTCTCTCTCCAGAGGCATAGGAAGTGCGCGACTAATAACCGCGGTGCTTGACCCTGCTCTCCTGTTTATCTTTCCGAAGCACATCAACATTTTCCCAATGGTGATTTCTTGTCACACCTTTTCACACGTCTTGGTCTTCTGTCACGTCTGAACACTCACTTCGGAGGAAGATTAGCTCTTTCCTTGGGCTTTCCTTTCTCTCTCTCTCTCTCTCTCTCTCTCTCTTTCTGTTTTTCTCTCTTTCTTTCTCTCTCTCTCTCTCTCTCTCTCTCTCTCTCTCTCTCTCTCTCTCTCTCTCTGTATATGTATATATATATATATATATATATATATATATATATATATATATATATATATATATATATATATATATATATTTATATATATATATAAATATATATATATATATATATATATATATACATATATATATATATATATATATATATATATATATATATATTATATATATATATATAAATATATATATATATATATATATATATATATATATATATATATATATATATATATATATATATATATGTATATATATACATATATACACACACACAATGATAATAATAATTATTATCATTTTCATATTACATCACCGTATACTATATATTATTACCATATATCATTATTATTATTACCTTCATTCCTTTCCTTCGCCTTATCACCATCACTTTCCATCTGCAAGCAAGCAAAGTGAATTCCTCGCAGAAGATCCGACCATAAAATCGAACACTGGAAATACATGAAAAATGAAAATAGAAAAAAAATGAAAAATGAAATGAATAGAGAAATATATTCACAAGCGCAGCTATAAATTCCCAAATATCACGTGTTATGTATATCTTTTTTTTGTGTTTGGTTGGCGGGGGTCCATTTATTTTGGAAGTGACGGAAAACTATTATTCAAATTTTATATGCCGCTTTTCAAATTCGTTTTCATATGCGGGGGGGAGGGTGGGGGGAGGGTGGAAGGTAGGGAGGGAAGGGGGGAGGGTGGGGGGAGGTACTGAGGGAAGGGAGGGAGGGTGGAAGTTAGGGATGGATGGAGGGTGGAAGGGAGGGAGGGAAGGGGGGAGGGTGGGAGGGAGGGTGGAAGGGCGGGAGGAAGGGTGGAAGGGACTGAGGGAAGGAGGGAGGGTGGAAGTGAGGAAGGGAAGGGGGGAGGGGAGGGAGGGGGAGAATAGAAGGGCGAGAGGAAGGTGGCATGACTGAAGGAAGGGGGGAGGGTGGAAGGGAGAGAGGGAATGAGGGAAAGAAGGGGAGGGAAGGAGAGGGATGGAAAGAAAGGAGGAAGAGTGAGAGGGAATAAAGGAGAGAGGGAAGAATATAGGGTGTGAGGGAGGAAGGATGGGAGGAAGAGAAAGTGAGAGAGAGTTTGAGAGAGAGAGAGAGAGAGAGAGAGAGAGAGAGATAACGAAAAAGAAAGAAGAGAGAGAGCAAGAGCGAGAGAAAGGATACACCCACCCACCTACCTAAATCCGAGTCGCGCAAGAGAGACAAGCCAGCAAGCCGCTCGCAAGAGGAAGCCGGCAAAGCGACCCATTAAACTAGGGTTACATTATCGAGAAGACAAATTACCCCTTTTAATGCGTTTAGCCAAGCAGGAATAACAGCAAGACGCTAAAATCTTCTTTCGGAACACTTACGTAAAATAATGGAGCTTATAATTCATGGGGAGACTTAACTAAAACGCCGTGTTAAACCGCACCTTTTAAGATAGTGTTACATGGGGGTTTCCTGTGGGGATGTACGTTTATATGTGCCTGTGCGTCTTACTGAGTGTACGTGTGTGTGTATGTGTGTGTGTGTGTGTGTGTGTGTGTGTGTGTGTGTGTGTGAGAGCGTGTGTGTGTGTGTGTGTGTGTGTGTGTGTGAGAGAGAGAGAGAGAGAGAGAGAGAGAGAGAGAGAGAGAGAGAGAGAGAGAGAGAGAGAGAGAGAGAGAGAGATAGAAAGAAAGAGAGAGAGAGAGATAGAAAGAAAGAGAGAGAGAGGAAAAAAAGAAAAAAAAAAAGAGAAAGAGAGAGGGCGGGAGAAAGGACGAAAGAGAGATCATGAACGTATATATGTGTCTGTACATATGTGTCTGTGTGTGCTCGTGTCCCGTATGAGCATGTGAGTATGTCTGTGTGTGACCGTGAGAGTATTTATGTCGTGGTCTTAA
>BOPN01000553.1:1527-4027 GCA_017312705.2 Penaeus japonicus | reverse complement strand
TAGATATACATGATGTTGTTTATGGTTATTATGTTTTATTGTACTTTGTAGGAACAATTTATACCCAAAGTATAAAAATTATAAGTACCGGAAGTAAGTGTTTTGAAAGTGAATGTGATCCATTGCTCTTTCTCTCTCTCTCTCTCTCTCTCTCTCTCTCTCTCTCTCTCTATATATATATATATATATATATATATATATATATATACATATATATACATATATATATATATATACATACATACATATAAATATCTCTTTCTCTCTCTCTACCTCCCTTTCAGTCGTTCTCATTTACATTGCCGTATTTTTTTTTTACAATTTCTTTTAGTTTACCTAACAAAAACAAAAAACGTTGTTTACGGGGATAGAAAACGTGTAGCTCACCTGATCGACGACGAAGGGTGTTTGTAAACAACATTATTTATGAGTTATACGAGAATCATTAAGATGTGTTCACCTGCCGTCTCCCTTTTCACCTGAAAGCTTTGGTGAAGAGGGGGGGGGGGGCAGATGGGGGGAGGGGAGGTGGAAGGCGGAAAAGGATAGGTTGAAGGGGGAAGATGATAGAGACAGGGGGGGGGGGGGGAGGGGTAGGGCAATGGTTAAGGGGGGGGGGGGGGCAGAGGAGAATAAAGGGGAGTGAGTGGGTTTAGGAGGAGAGGGGAAAGGCAGGAGATATTTCTCCTTTTCGTAAGAAGACGTATGGAAGACCACCGAGGAACGGAAAGGGGAAGAGAGAAAGAGAGAGACTGACACAGACAGAGAGAGAAAGACAGAGAGAGAGACTTTGACACAGAGACAGAGAGAGAGAGAGAGAGAGAGAGAGACTGACACAGAGACAGAGAGAGAGAGAGAGAGAGAGAGAGAGAGAGAGAGAGAGAGAGAGAGAGAGAGAGATAGGAGAGAAAGAAAGAAAATAACGACAGACAAACAGACAGGCAGACAAAATAAGGGGTTGGGAGGAATACACACGCAGAGAAAAAATAGAGAGAAAGATAATAGATGATAATGAAGGCTAAATACCAAAATACAAAGAAGAAATAGAAATAGAAAAAGAAAATAGGGAGAAGAAAAGAAGAAAGATGAAAAAGAAGAAGAAAAGAAGAACGATTAAAAAGAAGACGAAGAAAACGGAGAAGAAAAAAAAGAAATAGAGAAACAAGAATAAACCAATGATCACTAACAAGAAAATGAATAATAATGACGATAATAAGTAAAATAGAAGTAAAATAAATAGAGAAGAGAAGAAGAAGAAGGAGAAGAAAGAGAAAAATAAGTTGAAGAAAGAAAGAAAAAAGAAGAAGTGAGAGAGAAGAAGAAAGAGAAAAAGAAGTAGAAGAAATAGAAAAAAGAAAATATAGAAGGAGAAGAAAGAGAAAAAAAAGGTAGAAGAAAGAAAGAAAAAAAGAAGAAAGTGAGAAAGAAAAATAAAGAGAAAAAGAAGTAGAAGAAATAGAAAAAAGAAGATATAGAAGGAGAAGAAAGAGAAAAAAAAAGTAGAAGAAAGAAAGAAAAAAAGAAGAAAGTGAGAAAGAAGAATAAAGAGAAAAAGAAGTAGAAGAAAGAGAGCAAAAAAGAAAGAAAGTGAGAAAGAAGAATAAAGAGAAAAAGAAGAATTAGAAAAGAGAGAGAAAGAAGAATAAGAATAAGAAGGCAGAACAAAGCGCCAGGCATGAATATTTCCTCGGCGTTAATAAATAAGCTAAATTATGTCTACCATCCTTCTCTCTCCCCTGCTGTGTTGCTTTGTCGCTTTATTCATTTTCTCTTTTCTCTTTTTCTCGGTTTTCATTATTTCTATTCTCGGTTTGTCTCTTTCTCTTCTTGGTTTCTCTCTTTCTCTCCCTGTCTGTCTCTCTCTCTCTCTTTCATCTTCTTCTACTGTCTTCCTCCTCCCTCCAACCTATTCCTTCCCTTCTCTTTCTCTCTCTCTGTCTCTCTCTCTCTCTTTCTGTATGTCTGTCTCTCTCTCTCTCTAACTCTCTCTATATCTGTCTCTATCTCTTTCTCTCTCTCTCTCTCTCTCTCTTTCTCTCTCTGTCTGTCTGTCTCTGTCTCTTTCATCTTCTCCTACTGTCTTCCTCTTCCCTCCAACTCATTCCTTTCCTTCTCTCCCTCTATCTCTGTATGTTTGTCTCTCTCTCTCTCTTTCTATCTCTGTCTGTCTCTTTTTCATCTGCTCCTACTGTCTTCCTCTTCCCTCCAACCCATTCCTTTTCTTCTCTCTCTCTCTCTGTCTGTCTGTCTCTCTCTCTCTTTCTCTCTCTGTCTGTCTGTCTCTCTCTCTCTTTCTCTCTCTGTCTGTCTGTCTCTCTCTCTCTTTCTCTCTCTGTCTGTCTGTCTGTCTCTCTTTCATCTGCTCCTACTGTCTTCCTCTTCCCTCCAACCCATTCCTTTTCTTCTGTCTGTCTGTCTGTCTGTCTGTCTGCCTCTCTCTCTCTCTCTCTCTCTCTCTCTCTCTCTCTCTCTCTCTCTCTCTCTCTCTCTCTCTCTCTCC
>BOPN01000552.1:451609-461609 GCA_017312705.2 Penaeus japonicus | reverse complement strand
TATTGATTCTTGTTTATCTCTCTTTTTTTTTAATTGTTTCACTCTTTTTCATTCTTTCGTATTGTTCATTATTAAAAGTGGTGATAAATATATTTTTTTTAACGAGAACGAGAACGAGAATGTATAAGATAGAGAGAGAGAGAGAAAGAGATAGAGATAGAGATCTAGATAGAACGAGAGAGAAAGAGAGAGAGAAAAAAAAGAGTGAAAGATAACCCCCTAAAAAAAACAAAAAAAAACAAAAAATACAATCACACGAACAACCAAGCTAACCTCCAAAATCACGTTCTTTCCTCGGAAACCACGACTTCCCACGGTAACAAGCAAGCAAGCAAGCAGACATCGGTCCCCTTCGACTCAAGCAAATCAAAGCACGTGGAAACGACCCAGACAAAGCAGTGTCGAGTAGAGGGACGAGCTGGACGGGAGCGCTGTTCCATCCAGGGCTCAATCACCCCTGCCTTACCGTGTGTCTTCTTGTTTTCTCGTTGTTTCTGTTTTTTGTTGTGTCTGTTTTCTCGTTTGTCTTTTGTTTTCTCTTGTGTCTTCTGTTTCTCGTGTGTCTGTTTTTTCGTTGTGTCTGTTTTCTCGTTGTGTCTGTTTCTCGCGTCTTCTGTTTTCTCTTGTGTCTTCTGTTTTTCGTTGTGTCTGTGTTCTCGTTGTGTCTTCTGTTTTCTCTTGTGTCTTATGTTTTTCGTGTGTCTGTTTTCTCGGTGTGTCTGTTTTCTTGTGTGTGTTCTGTTTCTCGGTGTGTCTGTTTTCTCGTTGTGTCTGTTTCTAGTTGTGTCTGTTTCTCGTTGTGTCTGTTTCTCGTTGTGTCTGTTTCTCGGTGTGTCTTTTGTTTTCTCTTGTGTCTTTTGTTTCTCGTTGTGTCTCCTGTTTTCTCGTGTGTCTGTTTCCTCGTTGTGTCTGTTTCTAGTTGTGTCTGTTTCTCGTTGTGTCTGTTTCTCGGTGTGTCTTCTGTTTCTCGTGTGTCTGTTTCGTGTTTATACCTCATGTCTATCACTCATGTCAACACTGTCAGTCAGTCATGTCTACACTGTCTGTCACTCATGTCTACACTGTTAATCACTCATGTCTACACTGTCTATCACTCATTTCTACTCTCTATCAATCATGTCAACTCGTGTCTATCACTCATGTCAACTCTACCTTGATTGTGATTCCCCGAGTGTGTCTCATTCAACTAAACCTCATGTCTGCTCTATCTTACGGTCCACATAATCTGACATGTGTATCTATCATGTCTATTATACCTTAGACATGATTCACATGTGGATTGACATGAGAGGCATTGCATTCAAGCAAACGTTGCAAGTGGGGGAGGGGGGGGGGGGGTAATGAGGCTGGAGAAAGGGGAGAGAAAGAGAGAAAGAGAGAGAGAGAGGGGGGGGGGGAGAAAGAGAGAGAGCAACAGAAAGAGAATGAATATGAAAATGATAATAAGAATAAGAAAGAGAAAGAGAGAGAGAGAGGAGAGAGAGAAAGAGAGTGAGAGAGAGAGAGAGAAAGAGAGTGAGAAAGAGAGAGAGAGAAGATTGAGAAAGACAGAGAGAGAGCAAAAGAAAGAGAGGCACGGTAAGAGAGACAGAAAGAGAATGATAATTAGAATAAGAAAGAGAAGAGAGAGAAGGAGAGAGAGAGAGAGAGAGAGAGAGAGAGAGAGAGAGAAAGGGCATTGAGTCCAGACCGCTGTAAAAAATACATAAATTGTAGACAAGACCATGACTATGCTCCTTTTCCTTTTCCCGACCACCTCGCCCATCTACGGGGGGGGGGGGGGCTCTCTCTCTCGCTCTCTCCCTTTTCCTCTCTCTATCTCTTCCTCTCCTGTTTCCACTCCCTTTCCCGTTTCCTCTCCCTCTCCCTCTCATTTCCCTCTCCCTCTCCTCTCCCTCTCCCTCTCCTATCCTCTCCCTATCCTCTCCCTATCCTCTCCCTATCCTCTACCGTTTCCTTTCCCTCTCCCTCTCCTCTCCTCTCCTCTTTTCTCCTCTCCCTTTCCCGTTTCCTCTCCCTCTCTTCTCCGGTTACCTCTCCCTCTCTCTTTCCCTCTCCCTCTCCCTCTCCAACTCTCTCACTCTCTCACCCTCTCCTCTCTTTTTCTCTCTTTTCCTCGCCCTCTCCCTTTCCCTTACCATTTCCATTTTCATACTCACCCAGAGAGAGAGATAGAGAGAGCGAAAGGAAGAGAGAGAGAGAGAGAGAGAGAGAGAGAGAGAGAGAGAGAGAGAAAGAGAAAGAGAGAAAAAGGAAAAGTTCTGTCTTAACTTAAAAAAATAATGAATCGGGAAAAAAAAAGAAATTGAAAAAGAAAAAAAAGTGTGTTTCTTAACGCCCTCTCTTCAATTTCCTTCTCTTACTCATCTTCTTCTTCTTCTCAAGCCATCGTCATTCACAACATTTCTTCATGACTCACCGCTTTTCGTCACTCGTTTCCTACTCGTTTCCTACTCGCTTACCTTTACTCATACTCTGGTATTTTCCTTCTTTGTGTCTTTCCTCCATTTTTCTGGGGGGAGGGGGGATGGAGAGGGAAGGGGGAGGGGGAAGGGGGAAGGAGAGAGTTAGAGAGAGGAATAGGATGAGGGAGAGGGAGAGGGAGGGGGAGAGATGGAGAGGGTGGGAGGGAGGGGGAGAGATGGAGAGGGTGAGATGGGGAGGGAGAGGGAGAGGGAGAGGAGGATGGGGAGAGAGGAAGAGAAAGAGTAAGATACAGACAGACAGACAGGAAGGCAGGCATGCATGAGATGGTTTCATGCATAGGTTCCTACTGAGAAGCAGTCAGTACCGCAACCACTAATTAAATGACACACAAACACACACAAATCTGCTTGTGTGTTTGTTTGTTAGTTCGTGTGTGTGTGTATGTGTGTGTGTGTGTGTGTGTGTGTGTCTGTGTCTGTGTGTCTGTGTGTGGATGTGTATGTGTGTCTATCTGTCTATCTGTCTGTCTGTGTCTGTCTATCCGTGTATGTCTATCGGGACCTATTAACCCGAAACTAATCATCCTATTCCATCCCCATACACATACTTCTCATACTTTATCAACCTTCCCTCTCGCTTTTGTCATGCCTCCACGTACGTCCATGAGTGTCCTGTCGGCATGAGTGTACGAGGGACTAATTTACCCTTCATGGAAGCGGGGGTTGAACGGCACGAATAGAATTATCTCGGGATTGTTGCAACTCCAAAGAATCCTGCACTTGCACTGCCGGGAAACAGCCATTGATAAAGCGATTCTTGGATAAGGAGTTAATTGGTTTGGCAAACATGTAGACGGACAAACGTACGTACACGACTACACGTGAATATATACACACAGACGCGCGGATACACACATAGACACGCGGATATACAGACAGACACGTGCATACACAGACAGACACACGCGCACACGCAGATACGCGCATACACATACAGACACGTGCATACACACACTCACAGACACACGGATACATACATAGACACGCGGATACACAAACAGACACACACACACACACACACACACACACACACACACACACACACACACACACACACACACACACACACACACACACACAAATCGACACCACGAAATACAAAAAAAAAAAAAAAAAAAAAAAAAACACGCTACACACACGTATGCATAAAAGAGACAACACCTGCCCACAAAAACACCTGTCCGGCGTACACATGTAGCGCCCACGCCCACCTCAGACTATAAAACCCCAGGTGACATGCACGGCTCCAACAGGTAGCTGTGCACCCCTCCCCTTTCCCTACACCCCTCCTCCCCCTCCTCCTCCTCCTCCTCCTCTCTCGCCTCTGTAGCTCTCTCTCTCTCTCTTCTCTGTCGCTCTCTCTCTCTCTTTCTCTCTCTTTCTTTCATCTCTCTCTCTTTCGCTCTCTTCTCTTTCATCTCTGTCGCTCTCTCTCTCTCTCTCTCTCTCTCTCTCTCTCTCTCTCTCTCTTTCATCTCTGTCGCTCTCTCTCTCTCTTTCTTCTCTGTCGCTCCTTCCATCTTTCCGTCCCTCCTCCTTTCTTTCCAACCCTCCACCCCATCCCTCCCCCATCCACCCCCCATCCCCCCACCCTCCTTCCCCCTCATCCCTTCCCTCCATCCCTCCCTCCCTCCCTCCCTCCCTCCCCCTCATCCCCATCCCTCCCTCCCCCTTTCCCTCCCTCCCTTCCCCATCCCCCTCCACCCCATCCCCCCATCCCTCCCTCCCTCCCCCTCATCCCTCCACCCCATCCATCCCTCCCTCCCTCCTCATCCCCCCATCCCTCCCTCCACCCCCCATCCCTTCCCTCCACCCCTCCCCTCATCCCCCCATCCTTCCCTCCCCTCCCCCCCATCCCTTCCCTCCCTCCCTCCCCCACATCCCTCCCCCTCATCACCCATCCCTTCCCTCCACCCCCCCCCCTCCCTCTCACCTGCCCGAAGCAAGGGAGGAACTGAAAGCTCTATAACTGTAGTGTTGCAGCTGATGGACCCCGTGATGGTGGCGGCTGTGGTGTTGGCGGTGATGGTGCGGTCGATTGTGGTGGTGGTGATGGTGTCTTGATTGTGGTGGTGGTGATGGTGGTGCCGATGGTATCTTGATTGTGGTGGTGTATTGATTGTGATGGAGCCGATGGTGTAGCGAGTGTGGTGGAGGTGATGGTGTCTTGGTTGTGGTGGTGGTGATGGTGTCTTGATTGTGGTGATGGTGTAGGGATTGTGGTGGTGGTGATGGTGTCTTGATTGTGATGGTACCGATGGTGTGGGGATTGTGGTGGTAGTGATATTGTAGGGATTGTAGTGGTGGTGATGGTGTAGGGATTTGATTGATTCCATCAATCAAAATCCGAAATCCAAAAAAAAAAAAATCAAATAGATTCAAAATATAAAAAAAGAAGATGATATACACACAAACAAAGTATGGCCGCAGGGATACATAGACACACACACACACACACACACCATCCCAAATCCACTCCCCCCCTTCTAACAAACAAACAAACAAACACATCCACACACACACGTGCACTCGGCAGTAAACGCACTTTTCCTAAGGTTCACAGCGGCCATATATATATTTTTTTTTTCTGGAACGTTCTGGCATTTGATATCAGGCTTTCAGGCTATCAGGATGTCAGGATCTCAGGCTTTCAGGATGTCAGGCTGTCAGAGTGTCAGGCTTTCAGGATTTCAGGATTTCAGGCTGTCGGACTTTCAGGATGTGAGGCTGTCAGGGTGTCAGGATTTCAGGCTGTCAGGATCTCAGGCTTTCAGGCTTTTAGGATTTCAGGGTGTCAGGCTGTCAGGCTTTCAGGATTTCAGGCTGTCAGGATTTCAGGATTTCAGGCTGTCAGGCTTTCAGGATTTCAGGCTGTCAGGGTGTCAGGATTTCAGGATTTCAAAGACCGCAGCTGCTCACCGCCGAACACCGTGTTCTTTGCGCTTTGATTGTGTTTGTGGGTGGGAGGCTAGGGAGGGGGGAGTGTGTGTGTGTGTGTGTGTGTGTGTGTGTGTGTGTGTGTGTGTGTGTGGATCTTACTGTTTCTCGCTCGCTCTCTCTCTCTCTCTATCTCTCTCTCTCTCTCTCTTTCTCTCTCTTATTCTCTCTCTCTCTCTCTCTCTCTCTCTCTCTTTCTCTCTTTCTCTCTCCCTCTCTATCTATCTATCTGTCTATCTATCTATCTATTTATCTATCCCTTTCTCAATCTCTCTCTCTCTCTACCTACCTACATACCTACATACATACATACATACATACATACATATCTATGAACGTGAGCGTATGTCTGTATGCAACCGTACACACACCGTTACACACACCGCCCGTTGCCACTGCCATCATCATCATAGTTGCATTCATTCCCGCAACTCCATCCAGGTGGGGTGGGGTCCGTCCGCGACAGTGGTGACGTCACAGCGTAATTGTGTTTACGCTAAAGTGATTAACAACCTCCCCGAAACATGAATGGATTCACGATACATCAAGGCTTCATTAAGAGTAAAATTAACTGTGAGTCAAGGTTCTCTCACTACATGTTGATGGCGAGGTTACTGTGTCTGATGTTACTTGGGTTCATTCGTGTCTCTCTCTCTCTCTCTCTCTGCTCAGTATTTTCTTTTAAATAGAACTTTTTTTATGAGTTTTAATGCCTGTTGACACAAATTAGATTGCATGATATCCTGTTCGGTGGTATTAACCTCTATTGTGTTTTGTTTTCATGTTTGATAAAAGCTGTTGTTGAGTAGATTATATAACCTCATGACCTTCCTGAAGGCTGATGTATGCATGTATGTATGTATGTATGTATGTATGTATGTACGTATGTCGAGACTCTTGCAGTTTCTTACGCAAATTATCGTGTTGTTTGTCGCGCCATTGAAATTGATAAAAGTTGCCGTTTGACGCAACATCAACATCTTGCAACTTCGCGTGTGTGTGTGAGTGTGAGTGTGCTTCTCAGCCCGCATGCAAGGGTGACATTTACGCATTTGCATGGTAAGTATGTCGCCCGTCTGGTGGTCCAGAAACATCTCTTGTTGTGACTAGTGATGCGTCTGCAGTCGAGGAGGCATTGGGCCAGAGGGTACACCGGGGGAGCGGTGTCTGGCTGGGTGAGGGTGTTGCTTCATTGTCTTCGCCTCTCTCTCTCTCTCTCTCTCTCTCTCTCGGTCGCTCGCTCCTTCTCTCTTTCTTTCTCTCGCTCGCTCGCTCGCTCGCTCCTTCTCTCTTTCTCTCTCTCTCTCGCTCGCTCGCTCCTTCTCTCTCTCTCTCTCTCTCTCTCTCTCTCTCTCTCTCTCTCTCTCTCTCTCTCTCTCTCTCTCTCTCTCTCGCTCGCTCGCTCCTTCTCTCTCTATCTCTCTCGCTCGCTCGCTCGCTCCTTCTCTCTTTCTCTTTCTCTTTCTCTCTTGCTCACTTTCTCTTTCTCTTTCTCTCTTGCTCTTGCCCTTTCTCTCTCTCGCTTTCTCTCTCTTGCTCTCTCGCTCTCCCTCCCTCTCTCCCTCTCCCTCTCTGACTCTCCCTCTCCCTCTCTCTCTCTCCCTCTCCCTCTCCCTCTCTCTCTCTCTCTCTCTCTCTCCCTCTCTCCCTCTCTCCCTCTCTCTCTCCCTCTCTCCCTCTCCCTCTCCCTCTCTCCCTCTCTCTCTCTCCTTCCGTGGCACAGACTCCAAGTTCAATTCGATGGTCTTGAGGTCAAGCTTATTACAGACACACACGCAGACCGCAGACACACGCGCAAGCACACAGGCAAGCACACACACAGACAGACACGCTGAAAAAACGTACAGGCACAGATATACACGCAGACAGACGCACATGTACACACACACACACACACACACACACACACACACACACACACACACACACACACGCACGAACACACGGAAGCACACAAGCACACACACACACACACACACACACACACACACACACACACACACACACACACACACACACACACACACACACACACACACACACACACACACACACACAAGCAGGCACACGAGGAACTTATTAAGTAATAAGAAGGAGAAGGATCACCCCACAAGGACTGCTGTCTGACAGTGGTAGTGATGGTGATTAAAAATTGTGATGATGATGGTTATGATGAGGGTGATGATTAAACATTCTGATGATGATGGTGATGATGATGATAATGATGATTAAAAATTCTGATGGTGATGGTGGTGATGATGATGATGGTGATTAAAAATTCTGATGATGATGGTGATGATGGTGGTGGTGATGATGATGAGGGTGATGATGATGATGGTGATGATGATGGTGGTGGTGATGGTGACGATGATGGTGGTGATGGTAATGGTGAGGATGATGATGATGAGGGTTATGGTGATGAATTTTAGTAGCTGTAGTAGTATTCATAATGATGATGATGATGATTTTGTTTATGATGGCAACAATGATGATGCTAATGATAACGATAAGGGTAAGGATGATAATGATAAATATTCACGATAATTACTATGATAATGATAAAGACAGCTAAACTCTACAAAAGAAAAAACAAACAAAGAGGAAGACAGGGACTCATTCGGAAATATTCAAATGAAACTCGACTCACTCGTTGTCACTCCTTCCCCTAACCCCCTCCCAGCCCCCTCCCAGCCCCCTCCCAGCCCCCTCCCAGCCCTCTCCCAGCCCTCTCCTAGTCGCCACCCATCCCGCCACCCTTGCCCACCTCCCTCTCTCTCTCCTGCCCCCTCTCCATCTCCCTCCCAGCCCCCTCCTAGTCGTCACCCATCCCGCCACCCTTGCCTACCTCCCTCTCTCCCTCTCCTGCCCCCTCCTGCCCCTCCCAGCCCCCTCCCAGCCCCCTCCCAGCCCCCTCCCAGACCCCTCCCAGACCCCTCCCAGTCGCCACCCAGCCCCTCCCTCTCTCTCTCCTGCCCCCTCCTAGCCCTCCCCCTCCTGCCCCCTCCCAGCCCCCTCCCAGCCCCCTCTCCTAGTCGCCACCCATCCCGCCACCCTTGCCTACCTCCCTCTCTCCCTCCTGCCCCCTCCCAGCCCCCTCTCCTAGTCGCCACCCATCCCGCCACCCTTGCCTACCTCCCTCTCTCCCTCCTGCCCCCTCCTGCCCCCTCCCAGCCCTCTCCTAGTCTCCACCCTTGCCCACCTCTCTCTCTCTCTCCCTCCTGCCCCCTCCTGTCCCCTCTCCATCTCCCTCTCTCCCTCCCCCTCTCCCTCCCTCCCCCTCTCTCCCTCCCTCCCCCTCTCCATCTCCCTCGTCCCGTCCCGCTGCCCCTGTAGCCATTCTCTCAATTACTCCCTCCCCCTTCCTTCTCCCCTCTCCCTCCTCTTCCCCCCTCCCCCAGCTCGTGTGCACAGTAGGTGAGAGGAAAAAACTCGAGTTCCGAGATACCCGACCTCCTCCTCGACTCAAGGGGGAGCTATTTTGGTTCTCGGGGGC
Source organism: Penaeus japonicus (assembly GCA_017312705.2). Taxonomy (NCBI): domain Eukaryota; kingdom Metazoa; phylum Arthropoda; class Malacostraca; order Decapoda; family Penaeidae; genus Penaeus; species Penaeus japonicus. Next base: position 452,693 of record BOPN01000552.1, on the reverse strand, counting down.
TGAGTAAATAGATGAATTAATTCGTAAACAAAATGAAAACTGACGGAAACATACATCCCGCTGGAGACGGCTCGTTCACACCAGCCCAGACGCCCAGACTTTGCGGGGGAGAAGATGGGTGGGGGTGTGGGGGGAGAGGACTATGGTTGGGGGGAAGGGGGGGCAGAGGGGAGGGGAAGGAAGAAGATTGTAGGGGGGTGGGGTGGGGGGAAGGGTAGATCAGTTGGGGGAGAAGCTAGGGTGAAGGGGTTGGGTGGTTGTGGGTGGGAAGGGTAGATCTGTTGAGGGAGAGAAGCTAGGGTGAAGGGGATGTAGGTGGGTGGGGGAGGAGGGGAGGGGGGCAGAGGTTGTGGGTGTGGGGTCGATTGTAGATGGAGGGGGAGGGGAGGGGAGGGGAGGGGGGATTAGGAGGAAGGGTATATCGGTTGAGGGATGGTAGGGGGAGGAGGAGTAGAAAGGAAGGAGGGAGGGAGGGAAGGGTGGGTGGACGAGACACGTCGGCTCAAGGATTAACAGAAACAGTCACTGTATCTCAAGCTATAACTGTATCTTCAACAAGAAACGCCAGGCTGCTCCGAGGAACTTGACACGGCCCTGTAATTGCCAATAAAGAGATAACGAGAGTGTAAATATTGTCAACACGACAATAGACGTGGCTGAAAAAAGCGGACCTCATTTGCTGTGCCATGGGCGTCGCGGCGGTGTGGGTGAGAATGGGACTACTTTCTGTTTCTCGTCGTAGTCCCATGCTTGCTCCATGCTTGCCCCATGCGCTCTCTCACTCGGGGCTCTCGTAACCTCTGTGCTTGCTCGTGTGCTCTTGTAGTCCTGTGTTTACTCTTTGCTTGGCACGGGATGGGGTAGGGGAGGGGGGGGGAAGGGGCTACTTCCTATCCTATAGCTCTCCGTTATAGCCCTATGCTTGCCCCTATGTCATCCTATTCTCGGGACTGCTTTCTATATCTCTCACGTTCTGCTTGATGTAGTCTTATTGCTTGCCCCATGCGTTCAGTCTGAGTGAAAATGGGGCTGCTTTCTACGACTCTCATGTCTTTGTGCATATCACTCCGATGCTCATGTTTTC
>BOPN01000552.1:439109-446609 GCA_017312705.2 Penaeus japonicus | reverse complement strand
CACAGCTTTCAGTGGGAACTTGGTACGAGTGTGTTAACGGATAATTACTTACATGTTTCAGTGGGAAATGATAGCAGCTGTGAAGGTTTCAGGAGGGTGTGGTTCCAGATGCTTAAGGAAATATGGGAATTGGTTTATTTCAGTTGGTTATGATACTAGCTGTGAACGGGAGATAACAGTTTTCAGTGGGATGCGATACCAGTTATGGGAAATCACAATTTTCAGTGGGATAGGATACTAGCTATGGGAAATAACAATTTTCAGTGGGATAGGATACCAGTTGCGAAGAAGAAATAACAATTTTCAGTAAGAAATATTTCCAGCTATGAAAGCAGTGAGAAATATTACCAAAACAAGAAAAAATAATAATATTACCAACTATCAAAAAAAAACAGATTCTACTAATTACCAATTAAAGAATATAACAGTTTATGAAATGTATTCAACATAGATAGCATAACATAGACGTTTCAACCCCCATTTTTCTTTTATTTATTTTATTTTTATTTTTTTAATCCATAGATTGATAAGAACTTGACAATACCCATGGTGCGTGATTTTATTGTGTACGATGATTCGGGTTTATATCTCGTCTCACGTCACTTATTTTATGTGTTGAGGTTTTCCGATGTGTGTGATTTTTCTGAGTGAGATTGCACATATGCAAGAATATGAATGCAAACCTGCACAGGGAAAAATAATAGTGAAGTTTTATTGATATTGTTGATGTGTGTGTGTGTGTGTGTGTGTTGATATGTGTTGATGTGTGTGTTTATGTGTATGTGTTGATATGTGTGTGTATTTATGTTTGTTGATGTGTATGTGTGTTTATGTGTTTATAAGTATGTGTGTTGATGTTAGTGTTTATTTATTTGTTTTGATATCTGTGTGTGTATTTATGTTTGTTGATATGTGTGTGTGTTTATGTGTGTTGATATGTGTGTATGTGTTTATATGTGGAAGTTTGTAATACTTTTTAACGAGTTTTCCCTTTTTTTATTCTATTCGTGAATTTGAAATCAGATTTGATGTTAGGTAGACGGTAATTCCTTGCAATTGAAGCTTGCAATGCAGAGGAAAAAAAAAATTGAAACTCATTACAAGCATCGAATGCAAAGTACTGCCTTCCCCCCCCCCTTTTTTTTAGGGGGGGGGTGGAGGGGAGGGGGGGAGTGAGTCTTACTTCACCTACAAGCAATGCATAACCACAGCAAGCAGAGAGAGAGAAAAAAAAATAAATATATTACAATTGTGTTACATTGTAAAGAATGCCGAGCTATTTTTAGACGATTGAGCCAAGGTCGACCGCTGCTTGGGGAGGGGGGAGGGGGGGAGTGGAGGGAGGGAGTAGGGAGGGTAGGAGGGAGGGAGGGGGGGGGAGAGGGTGATCGCGAGGCCACAAGGGTGAACAAAAGTAAGGGGGGGGGTAGGAGGGAGGGAGAGAGGAAAAGGGGGAATTAGTGAGGGAGGGAGGGATGAAGGAAGGAAGGGAGGGGCAAAGGGGGGGGGAGGAGGGGCATCCAACCTACGTTATTACGCGGGTGATGGAGGGAAATGACATGTGCTGCGGGACAGTGGGCGGTGTGGGCGTGAAGAGGAGGTGAGGCCAAGAGTCGAAAGAACGAGAAGAGACAAGGTGCGTGGAGGGCGGGTATAACGGGGGGGATAGGGGGGTGGGGGGGGAGTCCACGCGAGGTCGAATGTTAAGCATCCAAGGCCGTCGTGTACGACCTAATATGGTAAGGGTTTTTTCCTCTTCTTTTTCCTCTTCTTCTGTTTCTTTTTCTTCTTCTTTTTTCCGTTTCTTCTTTTTATTCTTTTTATTCTTATTTTTCTTCTTGTTTTCTTTTTTCCTTTTTTTTCTTCTACTTTTTCCGTTTCTTCTTTTTCTTCTTCTTCTATTTCTTTCTTCTTCTTCTATTCTTTTTCTTCTTCTTTTTCTTCTTCTTCTTTTTCTTCTTCTTTTTCTTCTTCTTTTTCCTCTTCTTTTTTTCTTCTTCTTCTTTTTGTTTTTTTCTGTTTTTTTATATTTTGTTGTTCTTTTCTGTTTGTTTGTTTTTCCTTTTTCTTTTCTGTTTCTTCTTCCACTTTTCCGTTTTTGTTTTTATCATTATTATTAAATATTTTTTTCTTCGAATTCCTTCTTCATTTTTATCACATTTTTCCTCATAACTTTTTTCATCTTCTTCCTCCTCCTCCTCCTCCTCCTCTGCATGTTTCCTTTTTTTCCTTTTTTCATTTTTTTTTTTTCATTTTTTTAACCTGTGGTTCGGCGTTATGCATGGCACGTCCGGTCTTCTTCGCTTATCCCTGTTAGCGTTTCTGTTGCTGGGGACACACACCTCTTTATTCTGGTCTTCTTCCTCTTTGTCTTGAAGTCCCCCTTCTGTCTCTCTGATTTTCTTTGTCTTGCTTTCTCTCTCTCTCTCTCTCTCTCTCTCTCTCTCTCTCTCTCTCTCTCTCTCTGTCTTTATATTTCTCTTGCTCTCTCTGTTTCTGTATTTCTCTTTCTCTCTCTCTCTCTCTCTCTCTCTCTCTCTCTCTCTCTCTCTCTCTCTCTCTCTCTCTCTCTCTCTTTCTCTCTCTTTCTCTTTCTCTCTCTCTCTCTCTCTCTCTCTCTCTCTCTCTCTCTCTCTCTCTCTCTCTCTCTCTCTCTCTCTCTCTCTCTCTCTCTCTCTCTCTCTCTCTCTCTCTCTCTCTCTCTCTCTCTCTCTCTCTCTCTCTCTCTTTCTCTTTTTCTCTCTCTCTCTCTCTCTCTCTCTCTCTCTCTCTCTCTCTCTCTCTCTCTCTCTCTCTCTCTCTCTCTCTCTCTCTCTCTCTCTCTCTCTCTCTCTCTCTCTCTCTCTCTCTCTCTCTCTCTCTCTCTCTCTCTCTCTCTCTCTCTTTGTCTTTCTTTTTTCTTTCTCTTATCTTTTCTAGGTCTATCTCTCTCACTTACTATTTCTATCTATCTGTTTATCTATATATTTATTTATCTGTCTATTTATCTATCTTTATTTATATTTCTATCTCTGTCTATCTATTTATCTAAGTATCTCTCTGTCCCCCTCCCTTTCCCTCCTTCTCACCTCCGTCTCCCTCCCTCTCTCCTTTCTCTCCCTCCCTCCTTTCCCTCCCTCCCTCCCTCCCTCCTTTCCCTCCCTCCCTCCCTCCCTCCCTTACCTCCCTTCCCTCCCTACCCTCCCTCCTTTCCCTCCCTACCCTCCCTTCCCTACCCTTACCCTTCCCTCCCTCCCCTCCCTTCCCTCCCTACCCTCCCTCCCTCCCTCCCTCCTACCCTCCCTACCCTCTCTACTCTCCTTCCCTTTCCTCCCTCCCTATCCTCCCTTCCCTCCCTCCCTTCCCTCCCTCCCCTCTCTACCCTTCCCTCCCTCCCTACCCTCCCTTCAGATACAAACAAAGACGAGCGCAAAAAACACACGTACCCTTCACCCCCTTTTCCCCTCACAAAGGGGAAATTAAGCGGATTCTTGCCCTGTTGTCAAAGCATCTGGTACTTTGTTTCTGCGGCATTTCCGTGACACATAAGCCTCGTAACCCCTCCCCCCTCCCCCTCCCTCCCTCCCCTCCCCTCCCCCTGTAAGAGATGCTATCTGCCGGAATAGCAACAAAACTCACGGATGCCCCTCTATACCCCATCCCCCCCCACCCCACTCCACTCGCCACCCCCCCATAAACGACCTCCTGGTGCCAACTGTAATAATAGTTTCTACGCAATTCTACGTGGAAACCATCTGTACTAAGAGAGTTAATGCTGTTATTCATATATATATATATATATATATATATATATATATATATATATATATATATATATGTGTGTGTGTGTGTGTGTGTGTGTGTGTGTGTGTGTGTGTGTGTGTGTGTGTATGACAAGAATGACATTATGACAATCTTGCAAAGGCTTATGCAAATGACAGCAGTTGCATGAATAGTATGCATTCAAGAAGTTGATGGAAACAAAAGCAGTTGACAGCAAGGACAGCACTTTAAATAAACTACAATGCTACAATGAGAAATGACAAATATAGCATTTTAAGTACGTTACAATACTAGCAAAATCAGGAAACCGAGAACAAAAAGAAGAACAGAACTTCAAGTAAGTTATCAATGTCAATGGGAAAAAATGATGTTAGAAAGGTTAGTATGTTTAGTAAGCTGCGATATTGATGGGGAAATTATAACAATGATAGGGATGGCACTTCTTTCCCTTTTTCTTTCTCTCTCTCTCTCTCCTTCACCATTCCTTCCCTCTTTTCCTTCTTCCTTTCCTCCACTTCGTACTTTCCCTCCCTCACTCCCTCGCTCATTCCTTCGTCTTTCTTTCCCTCCTCCCCTTCTTCCCTCCTTCCTCCCTTCTCTCCCTCCATCCACCCCTCCCTCTCTCCCTTCCTCCCTAATTCCCTTCCTCATTCCCTCCCTCCCTCCCTTCCTCCCTCTCACCTTCCTTCATTCCTCCCTCCCTCCCTCCCTCCCTCCCTCCTTTTCACCCACCCTCCCTCATTCCCTCCCTCCTTTTTCACCCACCCTCCCTCATTCCCTCCCTCCCTCCCTCCTTCTCACCCTCCCTCATTCCCTCCCTCCCTCCTTTTCACCCACCCTCCCTCATTCCCTCCCTCCCTCCTTTTCACCCACCCTCATTCCTTCCTTCCTCCCCTCATTCCCTCCCTCCCTCCCTCCCTCTCTCTCCCTCTCTCTCCCTCTCTCTCTCTCTCCCATCCGTTTAACCCTTTCGTAAACACCACTATAAGTACGCCATCAGCACTAAGGGCAAACAGCGGGAGGGGGGAGTAGGTAGGGGGAGGGGGAGGGGGGGGGCGATAACTCAAACAGCAACCGATGGAGCACGTTCAGATGACTAAAACAGTGGTTGGTGTTTGTGGTTGAGTGGTTTCCTGACCAGAAAATGTAGCAAGAAATTCCAGTATGGGTGGTGATACATCTTTTGTATTTGTTTCCCTCTTGTTGTTTTTTCAGTTTTTTTAGTTAGTTTTTTTTTTAATTGTATTTCTTTCCCATTATGATCGTATGGTTTTATTAGTCTGTGGTTACTAATGCATGTTGATGTATCTTACGATATTTTTGTCTTCTTTCCTTTATTTTTTTTATTGTGGTTTACTGATGCATTAGGATGTGTGAGGACGATAACAAGAACCCGTTTGTGTGGAATGGTATAAAAAAAAAAAAAAAAGTTATCACGCGTATTATTTTTTCCCGGAATTTTACTCGTGTTTCGAAACTTGCGGTATAACACTTAACGAGGTAGAAGAATTGGAAGTGTAGCTGTGTCTTGCCTTCTGTGAATAAGGGGCGGGCGATCATCTCCTGACGATGGGATGCTGTCTCTTGCTTTGTTTTCGTGGAGGGATGGCCTTTGATGAGAGTCTGTTTATAGCTTTTTTGTTTTTGTCTCTCTGTCTGTCTGTTTGTCTCTGTCTCTCTCTGTCGCTGTCTGTCTCTGTCTCTTTCTTTGTCTGTCTATTTCTCTGTCTGTCTGTTTCTCTGTCTCTCTCCTTCTCTGTCTCTCTCTTTCTCTGTCTCTCTCTTTCTCTGTCTCTTTCTCTGTCTGTCTATTTCTCTGTCTGTTTCTTCCTCTCTCTCTCTCTCTCTCTTTCTCTCTCTCTCTCCCTCCCTCTCTTGCTCCTTCCCTCCCAGCCTCCCTCCCTCCCTCTTTCTCCCTCCCACTCGTCACGGCAGTCCCTGTTTACTCCCTTCAGTAAATTCTCCCCCCCCTCCATCCCTCCCTCCCGTCCCTCCCTCCCTCCCTCCCATCCCTCCCTCCCTTGCGTCCCTCCCTCCCCTCCCTCCCTTGCGTCCCTCCCTCCCCCCCCCCCAATCCTCATAGACAGTGACAGAGGCACCTTGACCTCTGTTGACCTAGGTGACGTAGAAGTACCGCGACGTAAACGGAGGGGGGGTAGGGGGGGTGGGGGGGATGGGAGCACCGTGTTTGTCGATAACCTCACCGTCAGGGGTTTTGTCGTCTTACCTCGTCAACAAAGATGTGAGGTAAACTCTTGCTTCAGAAACAAGACTGTGTCGGGCGTTTAAGTGGCGACCTGGTCTACTTATGTCTCGCTTTTTTTCTTTCTTTCTTTTTTCTTTCTCTCTTTCTTTCTCTGTATCTCTGTATCTCTTTATTTCTCTCTCTTTGTTTCTTGTTTTTGTTTTCTTTCTTTCTCTCACTCTTTCTTGTTTTCTTTATTTCTCTTACTCTTTCTCTCTTTTTTTTCTCTCTTTTTTTTCTCTTTCTTTCTTTCCCTTTCTCTCTCTCTCTCTCTCTCTCTCTCTCTCTCTCTCTCTCTCTCTCTCCCTCCCTCCCTCTCTCCCTCTCCCTCCCTCCCTCCCTCTCTCCCTCTCCCTCCCTCCCTCCCTCCCTCCCTCTCCCTCCTTCCCTCTTTCTGTCTTCCCTTCTTTTTTTGTTTTTTGTTTCTTTGGATTTCGAGTAATCAAGTCGTGAGTTGTTTTCAAAATTTCGGAAAATCGTGTGAGGTGTTTTAGTCCTAGTTTCTCATGCCTGCCAGCTGGTTATTTATAAGTACATTATGCATAAGGAGATACTATCTATCGTGACATTTCTTTAGGTATTATGCTGGAGACATTGTTCTTGTACGTGTGTATTGTGTGTACTGTATATGTACCCACCGTGACGTCAGACGCTGAATATAGCAACGAGGGGGAAATAATACGTGTATACGGTGATGGCAGATAACGATTTCAGCAAAGCCTTGACCTGGAAGACATCACCTCTCTCTCTCTCTCTTTCTCTCTCTCTGTCTCTCTCTCTCTCTCTCTCTCTCTCTCTCTCTCTCTCTCTCTCTCTCTCTCTCTCTCTCTCTCTCTCTCTCTCTCTCAACCTCCTATTCCTCACCCCCCCTTCCCCTCTTCCTCACACCTCCCCCCTCTCTCACTACCCCCTCTTCCTAACCCCTCCTCTCTCTCTACCTCCTCTTCCCCACCCTTCTCCCTCAACCACCCTCTTCCCCCCTTCCTCTCACCTCCCCCTCTCCCTCCCCCTCTCTCCCTCAACACCCTCCCCCTCCCCCTTCCTCTCACCTCCCTCTCTCCCTTTCCTCTTAGCTCCCCCTCTCCCTCTCCCTCAACCCCCTCTCTCCCCCTCTCCCTCACCCTCTCCCTCCCCCTCCCCCTCTCCCTCTCCCTCCCCCTCCCCCGCAACCAGACTTCCTCAGGCACAGTTCCCCCGAGATGGCTTGACCTCAGAACTTGAACTTGACCCTTGATAACATTTGGTCAGTTATCAAAACCCAATTGTGTGAGCCTACTTCGACCTGCTCTCTCGCCGCTCGTTAGGGAAACAAAATTTGATTATTCTTTGCCTGCTGACGTGAGCCGCCGCCTTCTCGAACGCCCCCTCCCTCTTCCTCCCTCCCTTCCACACCCCCCTTCCTCCCTCCCACCCTCCCTCCCTCCCTTCCTTGCTCCCTTCCACACCCCCTCCCCCTCTACCACCTCTCCACCCCTCCCCCTCCACCACCCCTC
>BOPN01000552.1:421609-429109 GCA_017312705.2 Penaeus japonicus | reverse complement strand
TTTCGTTTTGCCGTTCTTTTTTCGTTTTGTCATTCTTTTTCTTTTTTTCTTTTTACCTATCATTTTTTCGTTTTATCGTTCGCTTTTTCGTTTTGCCGTTTTCTTGTTTTGTTTTGTTGTTGTTGTTTTGTCGTTCTTTTTCTTTTTGTCTTTTTTTTTCTCTTTGTATCTATTTTTTTCGTTTTGTCATTTCTTTTTCTTTCTATCGATAATTTTTTCATTATTTGCTCGTTTCTTATAGACCACTTAAGTCATTAATTATCTATCTATGCATCTTATTTACACCAAATTCACTTCAGCAAAACAATTTCCCATCCGTAGCGGAAGGACACCCCCTTCCCCCCCCCCCCCACCCCACCCCATCCCCACCCCACCCCCACTCCCCGAAAAAGCCCTATTCTTCTCCGAACAGCTGTGTCCCTCCTTCCCTGGGGCTTGGGCGGTGCTCCCTGGCTTGTCTTATCTCCAGTACTAGCTTCAGGGGTTATTTCAGTGGTCACACACACACTTGCGGTGGCTCTAGTGGCTCTGGTCGTACCCACGGTAGCAGAAATGGAGAAATGGTCGTACTTGTGCCCATTAGACAGTTAGACTAAAGTGGTAGAGGTGGGGGTCGTCGTAGGTAGTGTTGGTTGGTGATTGTGGTGGTTGGTGATTATTGTGGTGGTGATTGTGGTTGTGGTGATAGTGGTGGTGGTGATGGTGATTATGGTGATGGTTGGTGATTGTGGTGGTGATGGTGATTGTGGTGGTGGTGGTGATTGTGGTGGTGATGGTGATTGTGGTGACGATGCATACATCATTCCGTCAGGCATGATTAAGCTCCGCTATCATCCCCGTTGCAAATTGCAGAATGGTGCAAGAATTCCGATCGCACGTAAGCTCTTGAGTTATGAATATTTCCAGCCAGAGTGAAGGGTGTTAGACCCAGTGCTCTCTCTCTCTTTCTTTCTTGCTCTCGCTCTCTCTCTCTCTCTTTCTCTCTTGCTCTCGCTCTCTCTCTCTCTCTCTCTCTCTCTCTCTCTCTCTCTCTCTCTCTCTCGTTCTCTCTCTCTCTCTCTCTCTCTCTCTCTCTCTCTCTCTCTCTCTCTCTCTTTTATATATATATATATATATATATATATATTTATATATATATATATATATATATATATATATATATATATACATATATATATATATATATATATATATATATATATATATAAATATATAGATAAATATATATATATATATATATATATATATATATATATATATATATATATACTTAATGGAGCAGTAAACTCGATTGACTGGTTTAGAATATGCAGTCGATTCGATACCTTAAATTTATTACCTTAAATACCATTTTTATGCAATCTGCTTCATCTTTCGTTTTAGTAAATTATCAGGAGTATATATATATTTTTAAAAGAGATAAGGAATAGTGATAATGCTAATCGAGAATATGTTCTTATATATCATTCGAATTCACCTTCCCGATTGAAGAGAAGGCACATCCACAGACAACCTGAAGACACGTGTCAATGTCTAACTCAACCCAGCTTAACGTGACCTCTCGGAACCTAATCCAGACAGTCTGAGCTCATTTCATTCCTACGACAGATCCTATCTTCCTTTACTCCTCTTTTCCTTCGCTCTAACACTCATTTTCTCCTTCCTTCCCTCTTCTTTCTTTCCTTCTTTCCTTCTTTCCTCTTTTCTTTCTTCTTTCCTTCTTCCTTCCTCTTTTCCTTCCTTCTTTCCTTCCCTCCTTCGCTTCCTCTTTCCTTCCCACTTTCCTTCCCTCCTTCCCTCCCTATCCCTCCTTCCCTCTCCTCCCTCCCTCCCTCCCTCCCTCCGTATCCCTCCACCCCTCCTTCCCTCCCTCACCCTCTCCTATCCCTCCTTCCCTCCCCTCATCCCCTCCTTCCCTCCCTCACCCCCTCCCTCCTATCCCACCCTCACCCCCTCCTATCCCTCCCCTCCCCTCCCTCCCTCCCCTCCCTCCTTCCCTCCCCTCCTTCCCACCCTCTCCTTCCCTCCCTCCTATCCTATCCCTCCCTCCCCTCATCCCCTCCTTCCCTCTCCTCCCTCCCTCCCCTCCTTTCTTCCTCGCCCCCATCATCACCGACTGACCGCGACCTTGCCTCTCCTCATCCGCTCCTGTCTTGCACCGTCGGGACCCCCTACCCCCAAACCCCCAAGCCTCCCCTCCCCCTACCCCACCCAAGCCCCCCTCCCTCTCGCCCTTTACCCCTCCCCTTCCCCTCCCCCCCTCAAACCCCCATCGCCGCAACCTGATTGTCGTGTTAATTAGCTGCCGTTCTGAACATCATACACCAAAAGTCCTTCTCGTGAGGAGGAAGAGGAAGAGGAGGAGGAGGAGGGACGAGGAGGAAGAGGAGGAAGGAGGGAGGAGAGGGAGGAAGAGGAGGAGGGGGGAGATGAAGGAAAAGGAGGGAGGAAGAGGGCGGAGAGGGAGGGTGTAGGAGTTAGGAGGAGGATGAAGAAGAGAGGGAGGGGAGGTGAAGGAGGAAGAGGAGAAGGGGGAAGAAGAAGAGGAAGGAGGAGGGGGAGGAAGACGAGAGAGGTGGGAGGAAGAAGAGAAAAAGGGGAGGAAGATGAGAGAGGAAGGAGGAGAAGGAGAAGAAGGAGGAGGAGAGAGAAGAGTAGGAGGAGAGAGAAGAGTGGGAGGAGGAAGAAGAAGAAGGAGGAGAGAGAAGAGTGGGAGGAGGGAGAAGAGTGGGAGGAGGAAGAGTAGGAGGAGAGAGAAGAGTGGGAGAAGAGTGGGAGGAGGGAGAAGAGTAGGAGGAGAGAGAAGAGTGGGAGGAGGAAGAAGAAGAAGGAGGAGAGAGAAGAGTGGGAAGAGAGAGAAGAGTGGGAGGAGGAAGAAGAAGGAGGAGAGAGAAGAGTGGGAGAAGAGTGGGAGGAGGGAGAAGAGTGGGAGGAGGGAGGAGGAGGGAGGAGGAGGAGAAGAGGGGGGTGGGGTTAGGAACGGCAGCCGCACAGGCTATTTCATATCAACCGCATGGCTTGTCTGGGTTCCTTTCTAATCCTGTGTGGACGCATTTATTGTTTCTCTGCATCCGATCTCGCCTTCGTCTCTCTCTCTCTCTCTCTTTCTTTCTCTTTCTTTTTCTCTCTTACGTTCTCTTTCTTTCTCTCTCTCTCTTTCTTTTTCTTTCTCTCTTTTTCTGTCCTTTCTCTGTCCTTTTCGCTCTCCCTCTCCCTCTCTCTCCTTTTCCCTCCCTCTCTCCCTCTCTCTCTCTCTCTCTCTCTCTCTCTCTCTCTCTCCCTCTCTCTCTCTCTCTCTCTCTCTCTCTCTCTCTCTCTCTCTCTCTCTCTCTCTCTCTCTCTCTCTCTCTCTCTCTCTCTCTCTCTTTCCCTCTTTTTCACTATTTTTCCCTCCTTCCATCTCTTTACCTCTTTCTCTCTTTCTCTTTCTGCCCCAACCCCCCTCTCTCTCTCCCTCCTTCCATCCCTCCCCTCTCTCTCTCTCTCTCTCTCTCTCTCTCTCTCTCTCTCTCTCTCTCTCTCTCTCTCTCTCTCTCTCTCCCTTCCCTCTCTCTCTCTCTCTCTCCCTTCCTCTCTCTCTCTCTCTCTCTCTCTCTCTCTCTCTCTCTCTCTCTCTCTCTCTCTCTCTCCCTCTCTCTCTCTCTCTCTCTCTCTCTCCTTCCAATATCGCTCCCTCGATCTCACCGCACCTCTATGTTTCTTGGGTCTCTGTGGTATCCTCTTGTGATATTTAATCCTTATTATTCTTCAGATATATATATATATATATATATATATATATATATATATATATATCTCCCGTATACTTCCTTCATTCTAGGGGGGAGGGGGTAAGGGGGGGGAGGCTAGGGAGGGGAATGGAGAGGGAGACTAGGAGAAGGATGGGGGAAGGGGAGGGGGAGGGAGAGGAGGAGGAGGAGGAGGGGGAGGAGGAGGAGGAGGGGACTGAGTGAGAGACTATCTTGCATATCAATATGGGTATGAGTCAATCCAATGATAGGTAGATGGACCAGATATCTAGATGTTAATAAAAAAAAGGAAAAAAAAAAAAAAAACATTAAAAAAGAATCTTTATTTTATTTTGATTTGGGTATATCTATTCGTTCTTGTTTTCATTTTTGTTTTGATTTTTCTTTATTTTTTTCTTATGTATACTAGTGCGTGTGCGGGTACGTGTACGTGTGCGTGTATGTAGGAATAATAACATTCAGTTATACAATATATATTTGTCTGTGTACGTGTATGTGGTTATGTGTGTATGTGCGTGCGTGTGTGTGTGTGTGTGTGTGTGTGTGTGTGTGTGTGTGTGTATGTGTGTATGTATGTATGTGCGTGTGTTTTCCATCTCCGCTTTTCGTTCCAACTGCAGGTCACGTATCCAGCAAAGCCAATGCCGTGTAAAAGCGAATTGGGTCATATCCACAACTCCCTAGTAACAGCGCTACCCGGGAGAATCGCTAAAAAAAACAAAAAAAAAAAAAAAAAAAAAGCCAACACCCCCCCCCCACCTCGCACCCCCCCCCAAAAAAAAAAAAAAAAAAAAAACACACACAATCGGATACATACACAAGAGATACGAGGATGACCACATAGGGACACATATACTACCCGATGACTAAGGGTGTTGGGTGACCGTAGAGGTTTCGACGGACGTAAAAGAACGCTACTTTTGCGGTGAAGTTTACGCTCGATATAGAACAATAGACATGATACAAGTCTCATCACGTGTCACCTTGTTTTGGGAAGTGTGACCACAGATACACTGCTGGAAGTATCCGAAATGCACTACTTTTATCGTCTCTGTCTTTCTCGGCATTCCTGTTTTTTTTTTTTTTTTTTTCTCTCTGTTCTCTTTCTCTTTTTCTTTGTCTTTCTCTCATATGTGATATATATAAACAAACATTAAAATATATATATATATAAAAATATAAAACATTAACATTTTATATATATATATATATATATATATATATATATATATATATATATATATATATATATATATATATATATATATATTTAAATATATATATATATATAATAATAAAAATAATAATAATAATAATAATAATAATAATATATATGTAAAAATAATAATAATAATAATAATAATAATATATATATATATATATATATCTTTATCTCTCCCTCTCTCCTCTCTCTCTCTCTCTCTCTCTCTCTCTCTCTCTCTCTCTCTCTCTCTCTCTCTCTCTCTCTCTCTCTCTCTCTCTCTCTCTCTCTCTTACTCTTTCTCTCTCGTTTTCTGTGGAAGACGAAGGATATTTTTTTAAAAGGCGGGAAAAGAAAATTGAAGAATAATCAATAAAAATAGGGTAAGGAGAAATGAAAACAGGCATAAGAAAGTAGAATTAAAATAAATCAAATCTCAAGGGAAAAGCGAATTAGAATAAGGAAGCTAAAGAAGAGAAAGATAACACATATAAAAAAAATCCACAATGTTCTCCAGGAAAATAACACACAGATGTATTACAAATATATTTATTACACAAACAGTATTACACTGTCTTTCCGGTATATATATCACATAAAATATATGTATGACATCTGCTTAGTGATAATGCTTTTGAGTTATGTTGCAGAGTTTACGAAATTTAACTAAAATCGATTTTTTTTAGTGCTTAATCTTTTTTTTCTGTATTAATAAATTTGTCAAGAAAAAAAAAAGAGATAGATAGATAAATAGATAAAATAAAAATGTATATGTATGTATATATACATAAATTATATATAAATATATAAATTGATTAAATATATATATGTGTGTGTGTGTGTGTGTGTGTGTATAAGAAATATCCTTTTCGTCAAATTCGGTGAAAGAAAATTTGCTCCTATGGTCAAAATAGGGTAAACAAAAGTACCTTTTTAGGCTCGATAACATCCTTTTTTCCCATTCGATACCCTGTCCTAAACGCCAACAGGTATTACTGTTCTGATCCAAAGACTATCATTATCATAATTATTTTGTAGAAGTAGTAATTAGTAGGGAGAGCAGTTGTTGTTGTTGTTTATTTTCGTTAGTGTTAGTTATCACAGTTATTTTCATTATCATTATTACTATTTTTTTGTTATTTGTATTTGTTTTTATCATTATTAATATTATCATTATTTTTATTGTTATTATAGGTGTTATTATCATTATTGTCATTATCTTTATTGTTATTATAGGTGTTATTATCATTCTTGATTTACCGATATATTTTTTATGATTTGTTTTATTTTTTTCCATAACTAATATCATCACGAACTATTATAATCATTATAGCATTACTAATTATATGAAATCACTATCCTCCTTATCATCACATTTATTATAATTACATAATTTTACTTTATTCCAAATATTTATGAATTATTTATAAAACCATTTATGAATAGATAATTCTTGTTATTGTTGTTATCGATATCATCACCATTGCAATTACCCCCCCCCCCCTTTTTTCAAAGCAATATTCCAAACGCTTTTCCGGTGACCTTCCGGTGACCTAAGCGCTGACCTGTGCTTCCCTAATCCGGGCCGAGTGCCATGCAGGATGCCAAGCAGTGCCGCGACCTGGGGCGTGAGACGGCATCAGCCATCTCCTTCCGCTGAATATCCTTGGCGAGCGGCCAGGAGGAGGAGGAGGAAGGAGTAAGAGGGGGAGGGGGGGAGGGAGGGGAGAGGGAGGAAGGAGGAGGGAAAGGGAGGGAGAGGGGGGGTGAAGGAGGGAGAGGGAGGAAGGGGGAGGTGGGTTGAAGGAGTAGGGAGGAGAGAGGGAGAGAGGGGAGGGTTGAAGTAGTGAGGGAGGGGGAGGGGGGGTTGAAGGAGGAGGAGAAGGGTAGGGAGGGAGGGAGAAAGAGGGGAGGATTGAGGGAGGAGTGAGGGAGAGGGAGGGAGGAAGAGGATTGAAGGAGGAGGGAGAGGGAGGGAGGAAGAGGACTGAAGGAAGAGTAAGAAGGGTAGGGAGAGGAAGGAGTTGAAGGAGGCAAAGGAGCATGTCCTTCGCTTTCCAAACGGTCCGTCATTTAGCATCAAGATCCTTATCCTTTGAGTGTGTGTGTGTGGGGGGGGGGGGGGGATCCTCCGCTTAAATCCTTCCTCGGCGACAACAAGAGTGTCCTTCGGTCGCTATTTCACAGCACGAGACGACTTTCCATCTCGGTGTCTCTGCCTCCTCATCCATCATGCATAAGTCCCTGGCGTCGCTGCAAGGTGCCAGGCTCGCTCGGCGGGAGTGCCATGGCGCTTAGAGGGGGGTGGAGGGGGTGGAAGGGGGTTCTCTTTGCTCGTGGCACTTTGGGAGGGGTGAAGAGGAGGGGGAGAGGGGGAGTGGAGGGGGGGTGGAGGTTTTTCTTGCTCGTGGCACCTTAGGAAGGGTGAAGAGGGGGAGTGGATGGGGGGTGGAGGTTCTCCTTGCTCGTGGCACCTTGGATTCCTTGGGAGTGCCATGGTGCTTAGAGGGGGGGAGTGGAGGGGGTGGAGTGGATGGGGATACCAGGATT
>BOPN01000552.1:414109-419109 GCA_017312705.2 Penaeus japonicus | reverse complement strand
TTTTTTTTTTTTTTTTTTTTTTTTTTTTTTTTTCTGACGGCTGCGCTTCCCTTCGATTCTTTTGTGTCTCTCTACTCCCCTGTTTCTTCTTCTCCTTCTCCATCTTTTCCTTCTTCTTCCTCTTCTTCCTCTTCTTCTTCCTCTTCTTTTCCTTATTCTCCATCTTCATCTTCTCTTCTTCCTCTTCTTCTCCTTCTTCTTCATCTCCTTCTTCTTCTTCTTCTTCTTCCTCTTCTTCTTCTTCTTCTTCTTGTTCTTCCTCCTCCTCCTCTTCTACTCCTGTTCGTCCTCCTCGTTCTTCCTTTTCACCTTATCCTCCTTCTTCTACTTCCTTCTCTTTCTCTACGAGCTCTGGCATATGTGTGTGTGTATATAAAGACTGATAAACAGATAGATAGATAAATAGACAGATACACACATACAGATATATACAAAAACACACGCCACACACACACAGACGTTCCTCCACCCCTCAACCTTCCCTCCCTCCCTACCTCCAGCCCTCACTTCAGCCCTACCTCCACCCCTCCCTCCCCTCCCTCCCTCCCTCCTTACCTCCGCCCTTCCTTCCTCCAGCTCTCCCTCCCCTCCCTACCTCCCTCCTCTCCCTCCCTCTCTCCCTCCCTACCTCCGCCCTCCCTACAGCCCTCCAGCCCTCCCTCCCTTCCTCCAACCCTCACTCCAGCCCTCCCTCCCTTCCTCCAACCCTTCCTCCTTCCCTCCCTCCCTCCCCTCCCTCTCTCCCTCCCCTACCTCCCTCCAGCCCTACCTGCCTCCCTCCCTCCCTCCCTACAGCCCTCCCTACCTCCAGCCCTCCCTCCCTCCCTCTCTCCCTCCCTACCTCCCTCCCTCCTTACCTCCGCCCTTCCTCCCCTCGCTCCCTCCCTCCCTACCTCCGCCCCTCAACCTTCCCTCCCCTCCCTCCCTCCCTCAACCTTCCCTCCCTCTCTCCCTCCCTCCCTCCCCTCCCTCCCTCCATCGGTGTGAGTTTCTTCCCAAAACGAGTCGAAAAATCCGTCAAAATCCCTCTCCAAACAAGGACGGGTCAAGCTGGCAGGTCAAATCATTAGAATATTGGAGCCATGAAGCGCTCGCTCGGGCCAGACAGTGCTATTCAACTCGCCGACCGCCAATTTGGTCCTTAAGGCTCGATGTCCCTAAATGCGAAAACCGCATTGAAAGTACACGTCGGACCCGACCGTGTGGGCGTGGGTGCAAAGGGACGGGGACGAGTCGAAGTGCCGTGCTGGGTGGGTGGTGGCTCGACACGCCTTTGCAGACCGGCGATCCAGCAACACCTTGACTCCAGGCCTTGTGTGTGTGTGTGTGTGTCTGTGTGTCTGTGTGTGTGTGTGTTTATGTACATCTGTTTCTCTTCTTCCCTATATGGTTCTCTCTCTCTATCTATCTATCTATCTCTCTCGTTCTTTCTCTCTTTTTCTCGCTTTTTCTTTCTCTCTCTCTCTCTCTCTCTCTCTCTCTCTCTCTCTCTCTCTCTCTCTCTCTCTCTCTCTCTCTCTCTCTCTCTCTCTCTCTCTCTCTCTCTCTCTCTCTCTCTCTCTCTCTCTCTCTCTCTCTCTCTCTCTCTCTCTCTCGTTCTTTCTCTCTCTCTTTCTCTCGTTCTTCCTCTCTCTCTCTCTCTCTCTCTCTCTCTCTCTCTCTCTCTCTCTCTCTCTCTCTCTCTCTCTCTCTCTCTCTCTCTCTCTCTCTCTCTCTCTCTCTCTCTCTCTCTCTCTCTCTCTCTCTCTCTCTCTCTCTCTCTCTCTCTCTCTCTCTCTCTCTCTCTCTCTCGTTCTTTCTCTCTCTCTTTCTCTCGTTCTTCCTCTCTCTCTCTCTCTCTCTCTCTCTCTCTCTCTCTCTCTCTCTCTCTCTCTCTCTCTCTCTCTCTCTCTCTCTCTCTCTCTCTCTCTCTCTCTCTCTCTCTCTCTCTCTCTCTCTCTCTCTCTCTCTCTCTCTCTCTCTCTCTCTCTCTCTCTCTCTCTCTCTCTCTCTCTCTCTTTGTGTGTACATTTGTGTCTGTGTCTTTGTGTCTGTCTGTTTGAATGTATATGTGTGTATTCACATTTGCAAATGACTTTCTTTTTTAGTTTTGCATTTTTATTTGTTAAGCTTCGTGCAAAGAAATACAATTGCGTGTCTATGCATATAAATGATAAACAACACTCAACAAAAACTACAACAACTAACTACAACTACAACAACTACAACTAAAGCTACAACCAACTACAATAACTACAACAATTAACTAAAACTAACTACAAATACAACACCTACAGCAATTCTAGCAACTACAACAACCCCCACAACAACCACAACCATAAACAATGAAAGCAACAACAACAACTAACTACAACAAACTACCAGAGATTCCCTGTAGGTGGAGAAGAGAAAGTGGAGGAGAAAGAGTGGAGGAGAACCAGCACGTTGCACTTGTTACCGACGCCATGATTTCGATATGGCGATCCGATTCAGTGAATATCAACGGATGGGTCGCTCATTGCATGCATTTGCTAGCAGGATCTGGTCAGCATTTAACTAAATGATGCCACGTTGTATTATATTTTGGAATCTATCTGTCACATGTGGTTTGATTATTCGGTTTATTTGTTCTGATGATTTTGGTTTTGTGGTGGTTATTTACAAAGGTAGATTGGATTGACGATAGGTTGAATGAGTGATGGAGGTGTATAATGTGGATAGTCGTGTGTGTTTGTGTGTGTGTTTGTTTGTGTTTGTGTGTGTGTGTGTGTATGCGTTTGTGTGTGTGTTTATTTGTATTTTTTTGTGTTTGATTGTTATGTACAGTATGTGTGCATGAGTGTCTGTCTGTTTGTCTGTGTGTGTGTTTATTTGTATTTATTTTTGTGTTTGATTGTTTATGAATGTCTGTCTGTCTGTCTCTCTGTCTGTATCTATCTGTCTATAAAACCATTAACCTAAGTAAAGGACTCGCGATTCTCCGAAAGGAAAAAAAAAACGTGGAAAGAGCGAGCGAACCAAACCCATACAACTATCCTCGCCCCTGCAACACTATCTTTATCTATCCCTGTCACGATGCCGTTGTCACGCCTGCAATGCCATTGTTGCACACACATTCTCATAGAGTCAATGTCAATCTAAATGACATGACTGTCCGTCTGATGTTCACATGTTATTCACGTCTGTGTCATTTCTTTTTTTCTCTCTCTCTTTTGTCAAGTTGAAGTTTTAGCTTCATTAGGAAAACTATTAGGAAAATTTTTAACTTTTAGTGAAAGAAGTATTGAGAAAAATTACAGTTTCTGTTGTAAAAAAAAGAGGATTTTTTACAAAATATATATATATTGGGAATATTACTGCCTTCTATTGGTTTAGAAAAACTTCCAACTTCTGTTGAAAAAAAATGGAAAAACGTATAACTTCCACTTTTATAAAAAATAATGACTTAAAAAAATGAAAAAATAAAACTTTCTCTTTCAAAAAATAAATAAAATAATAATAAATAAATAAAATAAAATAAGAAAAACCCACCAACTTCAAACTTCAGCTATCTAACCCAAATTTCTATTATCACCAGAGAGAAAATAGCCAGACAAAAATATACAGAATCAACAATGCCATTCGCACTTTCTCCTTTGAATAACATGCCACGTTCTCGACACTTCTTAGAAATCTCCCTTTTCTTCTTTCCCGGTTTATTGTCTTCCTGTTCTCCGTTTCTCCTTTTATTGTCTTTACTTTATATGTGTGTATATATAGTTCTTTTTTCTTATATTTTTTCTTACTTTTTTTTTCTTACTTTTTTCTTCTTCATATTCTCCCATTCCATCTTCTTCCTCTTCTTCCTCCTCTTCTTCATCCTTATCATCTACTCCCCTTATCATCTACTCTCTCTTCTTCCCCCTCTTCTCCTCTCTCTTCTTCCCCCTCTTCTTCTCCTCGTCCAGTTCCTTCATCCCAAAGGTAACCTAAATTAACATCAGGTATCCCAAGCCAAGCCAAGCTAAAATAAGCCAAAGCAGCCTAACCTAACCTAACCTAACCTATCCTATCATATCCTAAAATATCCTAACCTAACCTATCCTACACCATTCTATCATATCCTATCATATCCTAACATATCCTAACCTAACCTAACCTACACCATCCTATCATATCCTATCATATCCTATCATATCCTAACCATCCCGTCCCACTTCCAGTACATCTATTAAACAGCTATTTAAACACAGTGCACGCGCGTGTGTGGCAAGTAAACAAGTGCGAGATTTAAAGAGAAAAAAACAACAACGAAAAACAAAATATCTGATAACGAAAGAGAGAGAAAAAAAAACGGAAAACAAAAAATCTGATAACGAAAGAGAGAGAGAGAGAAAAAAAAAACGAAAAGGCATGAAAAGAGGAAAAATACCAGGAGATGGCATTAGTGTAGACAAAAAAATCTGATAACGAAAGAAAGAGAAAAAAAAGAGAAAAAAAAGAAGATATATATATATGACAAAAACTCGATCTGAACCTCCACCGCTAACTGCTCCTCCCAGAACCTCCTCCATGAACCTGTCTCCTTGGGATGGCGATGAGAACACACAGCTGGCGGGCTTTTAATCATTGTTGCACAGATTGCATTCGTTTAATCTGTCAAGAGGGCTTGTGACGTCACATCTCGACCTGTCTTGCATCTGGGTCCTCCTGTCCTTTCGTCTCATATCTGGTCATCTGTGACGCGCTTAGGCGGTTACCGGTTACCTGTTACCTGGAAATAATCGTTTCTTTGTGGGGCGAACTTGCGTAATAGCGGTGAATATACAATGTAGGTGAATGTAGGTAAATATCAGAGTGTGTATATATATATGAGTGTGAGTGTAAGTTTTAGTGTAAGTGTGTGTTGTGTTGTGTGGTGTGTGTGGTGTGTGTAGTGTGTGTGTTGGTATATATTTTCAAAAAAAAAAAGGTGATTGAAAAAACATTACTGCCTCTGTAGGGTATTAGGAATTACCCGTCGGTCGTCTCAGGAAACAAGA
>BOPN01000552.1:404109-406609 GCA_017312705.2 Penaeus japonicus | reverse complement strand
TCTCCCTCTTCCCTCCACCCCCTTTCCCCCTACCATCCCTTTCTCCCTCTTCCCTCCACCCCCTTTCCCCCTACCATCCCTTTCTCCCTCTTCCCTCCACCCCCTTTCCCCCAACCATCCCTTTCTCCCTCTTCCCTCCACCCCCTTTCCCCCTACCATCCCTTTCTCCCTCTTCCCTCCACCCCCTTTCCCACAACCATCCTTTCTCCCTCTTCCCTCCACCCCCTTTCCCCCAACCATCCCTTTCTCCTCTTCCTCACACCCCCTTTCCCCCTACCATCCCTTTCTCCCTCTTCCCTCCACCCCCTTTCCCCCTACCATCCCTTTCTCCCTCTTCCCTCCCACCCTTTCCCCCCTACCATCCCTTTCTCCCTCTTCCCTCCACCCCCTTTCCCCCAACCATCCCTTTCTCCCTCTTCCCTCCACCCCCTTTCCCCCAACCATCCCTTTCTCCCTCTTCCCTCCACCCCCTTTCCCCCTACCATCCCTTTCTCCCTCTTCCCTCCACCCCCTTTCCCCCAACCATCCCTTTCTCCCTCTTCCCTCCACCCCCTTTCCCCCTACCATCCCTTTCTCCCTCTTCCCTCCACCCCCTTTCCCACAACCATCCCTTTCTCCCCTCTTCCCCTCACCCCCTTTCCCCCAACCATCCCTTTCTCCCTCTTCCCTTCACCCCTTTCCCCCAACCATCCCTTTCTCCCTCTTCCCTCCACCCCCTTTCCCCCAACCATCCCTTTCTCCCTCTTCCCTCCACCCCCTTTCCCCCAACCATCCCTTTCTCCCTCTTCCCTCCACCCCCTTTCCCCCAACCATCCCTTTCTCCCTCTTCCCTCCCACCCCTTTCCCCAACCATCCCTTTCTCCCTCTTCCCTCCACCCCCTTTCCCCCAACCATCCCTTTCTCCCTCTTCCCTCCACCCCCTTTCCCCCTACCATCCCTTTCTCCCTCTTCCCTCCCACCCCTTTCCCCCTACCATCCCTTTCTCCCTCTTCCCTCCACCCCCTTTCCCCCTACCATCCCTTTCTCCCTCTTCCCTCCACCCCCTTTCCCCCAACCATCCCTTTCTCCCTCTTCCCTCCACCCCCTTTCCCCCAACCATCCCTTTCTCCCTCTTCCCTCCACCCCCTTTCCCCCAACCATCCCTTTCTCCCTCTTCCCTCCACCCCCTTTCCCCCAACCATCCCTTTCTCCCTCTTCCCTCCACCCCCTTTCCCCCAACCATCCCTTTCTCCCTCTTCCCTCCACCCCCTTTCCCCCTACCATCCCTTTCTCCCTCTTCCCTCCACCCCCTTTCCCCCTACCATCCCTTTCTCCCTCTTCCCTCCACCCCCTTTCCCCCAACCATCCCTTTCTCCCTCTTCCCTCCACCCCCTTTCCCCCAACCATCCCTTTCTCCCTCTTCCCTCCACCCCCTTTCCCCCTACCATCCCTTTCTCCCTCTTCCCTCCACCCCCTTTCCCCCTACCATCCCTTTCTCCCTCTTCCCTCCACCCCCTTTCCCCCAACCATCCCTTTCTCCCTCTTCCCTCCACCCCCTTTCCCCCTACCATCCCTTTCTCCCTCTTCCCTCCACCCCCTTTCCCCCTACCTTCACTTTCTCCTCTTCCCTCCACCCCCTTTCCCCCTACCATCCCTTTCTCCCTCTTCCCTCCCACCCCCCTCCCCCTACCATCCCTTTCTCCCTCTTCCCTCCACCCCCTTTCCCCCAACCATCCCTTTCTTCCCATTCCTCCTCCCACCTCCTTCTTCCCCTCCATCCCCTTCCCCCCACTATCCCTTTCTCACCCCTCCTCCTTCCCTCTCCTCCCCTCCTTCCTCCTCCCTCCCCCCTCTCCTCTCTCCCTCTCCCCCTCCCCCCTCGCCTTTCCCGTCACCTCCCCCCTTCCCCCCTTTTCCCCCTCCTCCCTCCGGCAATGCTTCGTCTGGATCTCTGTGCATGATGCCCTGCCAAGGGTGTTTTCATCTTATAGTGTGTTGTATTCTATCTATTTATATATCTTTATGTATTTATTTGTTTTCTTTGTTTGTTTGTTTTCGGTTACCCCGTTCCTGATTTTCCTGGAACACCCCCACCCTTACCCCCTCCCCCCCACCTTCGTTTGATTTTGGTTATTTTTTCTTCTTCTTTTTCATAAATACATTTATTTTCTGTGAAATTTTTCTTCTTAATTTTTCTTTAGTTTTCCTTCTTCCTACTCTTCCTCCTTCTCCTCCTCCTCCTCCCCTTCCTCCTCCTCCTCCTCCTCCTCTTCCTCCTCCCCTGCCATATTTTTCTCCCTTTCTTCTCCCTTTCTCCTCCCTTTCTCTAGGTCGTCTTTCGCAACCCAAGGTCGTAAGCGATCCCTTGGTCTATTTAGGGCGAGAGGGAATTGATAGTGATGATGGTGATGATGATAGTGATGATAATGATTATGATCATGGTATTAGTAATATGAAAATAATTTTGATAATGATCGTGATAGTGATAGTAATAACGATCATATTAATGATACAAGCAATT
>BOPN01000552.1:399109-401609 GCA_017312705.2 Penaeus japonicus | reverse complement strand
GGGAGAAATAGAGGGAGAGGGTGGAGGGAGGGAGAGAATGAGAGGGAGAGGGTGGAGGGAGGGAGAGAGGGAGAGGGAGAGGGTGGAGGGAGGGAGAGAGGGAGAGGGAGAGGGTGGAGAGAGGGAGAGGGTGGAGGGAGGAGAGAGGGAAAAGAGAGGGAAATAAAGAGACGGAGAGGGTGGAGGGAGGAGAGAGGAAAATAAAGAGACGGAGAGGGTGGAGGGAGGGAGAGAGGAAAGGATGAAGAAGGAAATAGGAGGGAGGGAAGAAAAGGATGGAGGGATGGGCAGGGAGGGGGAGAGAGGAAAGGATGGAGGAGGAAATGGGAGGGAGGGAAAGGGAGGAAGGGGAGAGAAGAAAAGATAGATGAGTAAAGGGGGAGAGAGAGAGAGAGACTAAGAAATAAAGAAAGACTTTTTTTTTTAGAAAAGAGAGCAAGGCAACACGAGAAACAGAAAAAGAAGATAAAAAATAAAAAAATTAAAAAAAACGAAACAACCCCCGGAGAAAAAAAAAGAGACCCCACACAAAAAAATAATAATAACAAAAAAATAATAAAAAAAAAAAAAAAAAAAAAACTCCGACCGTTTGACAATATCTCTCAGATACGACAAAAGCCCCAAGTAAGATGCTCAGGTTTCGGAGCCGTCTAGCGAAACACGTTTCCCTCGGCGACGACATATATGCGTGTCATGCATCGTCGTGTCCCGCAGCATCAATCAGCCGAGATCTCAGCTGATGAAAGACGTCCATCAGGAAACTGCGCAGATAAATAGGTAACTTCGTATGCTCGTTCTCTAACTCGGAAAGAAAAGAGAGGAGGTGGGAGGGAGGCTGGGGAGGTGGAGGGGAGGGTTGGAGGGTGGAGGAGGGAGGTGGAGGGGATGGAGGGGGGCAGGAAAGAAGGGTGAAGGAGGAGGGGGATGAGGGGTGGAGGGAGGAAAGAAGGGTGGAGGAGGGAGGAAGGAGGTGGAGGAGGAGGAGGGGGAAGCTGGGGAGGTGGAGGGGATAAGGGGATGGAGGAGGAAGGAGGAGGGGGGATGGTGGAGGTTGGGGAGGCTGAGGAAAGGGGTGGAGGAGGGATGTGGGGGAGGCTGGGGAGGTGGAGGGGAAGGAAGAGGAAGGGGAGGAGGAGGGAGGAAAGAAGGGTGGAGGATGAAGCAGGAAGGATGTAGGAGATAAGGGGATAGAGGAAGGAGAGGAATAAGAATAAGAAGAAAGAACGAGGAAAAAAAGGATGTTAAAGTTAAGAGGAGGAGGAAGAGGAGATAGAAGGAGGAAGGAAAGACGAAGGAAGACAGTGGCAGGGGTAGGGGATAGGGGGTAGGGATTAGCCAGACCGCTCTTAATTTCACCTCGCACGCAACCTGTGGTAGGTGAAGTCCGATTGCACTTGGTTGCACAGGGGGAGGACGACGATGAAGACGAAGACGACGGCTGCGGCTGCGGCGGCTGCGGCGGTTGCGGCTGCGGCGGCTGCGGCACGACCTTCGAGAGAGAGAGAGATCGCGGGAGTAGAGTGTTTATTATTGAGCTGTTTATCTGTGTCGTCTATCTGATGTCGACGATTGTTCTCACGGTTTGGGGTGCCGTTGGGGGGGAGGGGAGGGGAGGAGAGGGGGTATTGGGGGGTGGGAGTGTTGGGGGTGAGGGGAGGTGGGAGGGGTAGATGTGATGTTGGGGGTATTGGGGGGTGGGAGTGCTGGGGGGAGGGGGGAGGGGAAAGGGGTAGATATGATTTTGGGGGCTATGGTTGGGGAGTTTTTTTTTTTTTTTTTTTTTCTGTATCTCTTTTAGTTGGTGTTGGTTATGTCTTCTTTCTTTTCGTTTTTTTTTTTTTTTCGTTTTTCTCTCGCTCTTTCTCTTTTTTTCTCTTTCTTTCGTATGCCTTATGTCTCTTTCTCTCTCTCTCTCTCTCTTCTTGTTTCTCTTTGTCCCATTTTTTTCTCTCTCTCCCTCTCTTTCATGTATATGCATTTCTTAATATGTATTTCTCTCTCTTCTTTTCATTCGCATATTTTTCCCTCTTTTCCTCTCCCACTCTCTTATTCTCTTTTCATTTGTTATTCTTCTTCTTTCTCTCTCTCTCCCTCTCTCCCTCCTTTTCCCCCTTCCTCTAATTCCCCCCTCATTCTAGTTTCGTTTCTCCTTTCTCTCTTTTTTTCCCTCTCTCTCTTTGTACTCCTTAACCCTGTGTGTCCTTGACTGTGTGTCTTATTCCCAGTTATCCTCTCTCTTGCTTATTATGTGTCCTTGACTGTCTTATTCCCAGTTATCCTCTCTCTTGCTTATTATGTGTCCTTGACTGTCTTATTCCCAGTTATCCTCTCTTGCTTATTATGTGTCCTTGACTGTCTTATTCCCAGTTATCCAGTTATCCCGTCTCTTGCTTATTATGTGTCCTTGACTGTCTTATTCCCAGTTATCCTCTCTTGCTTATTATGTGTCCTTGACTGTCTTATTCCCAGTTATCCTCTCTCTTGCTTATTATGTGTCCTT
>BOPN01000552.1:391609-396609 GCA_017312705.2 Penaeus japonicus | reverse complement strand
AACACCCGAGTCTCAAGCCCTTAACTGTGTCTCAGCCCAAGCTCGCCAGGCCGTTGCTCAGCCTCCATCAATCGGCGCGAACTTCCAATCAGCTGCAATTAAGCGGTGGTGGCAATGCTTGCACAGCACGCCTGATAAATCATGGAAAGAGAGAGAGAGAGAGAGAGAGAGAGAGAGCTTCAGCGTTGCTCTCCGCCGCCGCCCATAGTGTAGCGGCGCCCCACCCACCCTCACATGCACCAACACACGGGATCATCACCACCACTGCGCCACATGCACCTCCTCCCTCACCACCTGTCCTGCCTCCTCCACCTTCGCTGCTTCTCCGTCTTCCACTTCCACCTCCTCCTCCACCTCCACTGCTTCTCCGTCTTCCACTTCCACCTCCTCCTCCACCTCCTCCTCCACCTCCACCTTTCGTCGTTCGTCGCCATTTCCACCTTTTGAGAAGTCCACTTTCTCGACCCTCCTTTTTTTTTCTTTCTTTCTTTTTTTCTTTTCTTTTTTACCTTTTCCACCTGTTGGTTCTTCAACACACTGTCCTCTCCGCTGTTTACGTACAGACAGATTTTTTTTCATTCTTTCTTTTTTCTTATTTTATTATTAAATTCCTATATTTCTTTCCATGTTCTCTTTATCCTTTTCGGCCTCCTTCTCCTTCGCCATCTCCATCATCTCCTTCTCCTCTTCTTCCTCCTCCTCCTCCATCACCCCCACCGCCACCCCCACTATCCCCACCACCTCCTCTTCCCCGTCCTCCTCCCCGCTCTCTTCCTTCTCTCCTCCTCCTCCCCGTCCTCCTCCTCCTCTTCCTCCTCCTCCTCCAGCACCGTCTTCGCCACCGCCACTCAATCCACCAGACAATCCACCAGCGGTTCCTCGAGGCCATCAGCGCCCCTCGCACCATCGCCGCAGCTTCCTCTTCCTCCTCTTCCTCCTCTTCTTCCTCCTCCTCCTCCTTCTCCTTCTCCTTCTCCTTCTCCTTCTCCTTCTACTTCTACTTCTACTTCTCCTCCTCCTCCTCCTCCTCCTCCTCCTCTTCCTCCTCCTTCTCCTTCTCCTCCTCCTCCTCCTCCTCCTCCTCCGTCACCTCCTCCATCGACCGCCGGTAAACAGCGCTCTCCGCCGCTGCCGCCGACACCCGGGACAGCCATGCGAGACACACGTACACATGGCACTACGACCGCCGCGTGTGCGGTCATGCGTGCGGAAATCCGTCACGGGATGCGGCCAGCAGTCCTCCCCCCCCGAAAAATGAGCTCATGGCGGCTCGGTCCCGACCAGAGTCCGTTGCGGTGCCTCGTTTTTCGGGATCGAACGGTTTCGTCGGCGGGGGACAGTCGGGTCGCCCCGTGCGAGCCCGGCAGACGCAAGCGGCGACGCCCTGAGATAAAAGTCCCGCAGATGTGCCGCCATTGCCGCCCGGTGGTCCCCGCCCCCTTCCCCCCTCCCCTACCAGAGGAGCCCCTTGTGTTGCTAAGATTCTCGTGTGGGGGGTGGGATTGGGGGGGGGAGGGAGGAGGAGGAGATAGGAAGGGGGGAGGGAGGAGGAAGAAGAAGGAAGGGGGGAGGAGGAGGAAGAAGGAAGGGGGGAGGGAGGAGTAGGAAGGAAGGTGGGAGGGAAGAGGAGGAAGAAGAAGGAAGGGGGGAGGGAGGAGGAGGAAGAAGGAAGGGGGGAGGGAGGAGGAGGAGGAAGGAAGGGGGGAGAGAGGAGGAGGAAGAAGGAAGGGGGGAGGGAGGAGTAGGAAGGAAGGAGGGAGGGAGGAGGAAGAAGAAGGAAGGGGGGAGGGAGGAGGAGAAAGAAGGAAGGGGGGGAGGGAGGACGAGGAGGAAGGAAGGGGGGAGGGAGGGAGGAGGAGAAAGAGAGGAAGAAGGAAGGGAGGAGGAGAAAGAAGGAAGGGAGGAAGGAGGGAGGAGGAAGAAGAAGGAAGGGAAGAGGAAGAAGGAAAGAAGGAAGGGGGGAGGGAGGAGGAGGAGGAGGAAGGAAGGGGGGAGGGGGTTGACTTTTCGGGATTAAACCAACAGGGAAAGGGCGAAAAGGCGGACGGGGATTTCAGTGTTCTTGGGACGGTTCCTACAGTGTTTACCTTGGGCTTGATGGGCCCCTCGCGCTCAAGTGGGAGTCTCAGAATGCGAGCCAAGGACGAGCTGCGATATGTGCCTCCCGTGATTGAGCCATTTTGCATATGTTTGCATTCTACTTGGGCGTGACAGGTGCACATTTCTATGCGTGTTTTTCCAACGCTTGCCATTTTTGCCCCGGGAAGAAAATACCGGAGATTTTTTTTTTTCTCTCTCTTTTTTTATTTCTCGTTTGAGTGTCTCTCTTTTTTTTTTCTTTTTTTTTCGTTAGGGTCAAAGTTGCGTAAACGCTTTGAAGAGACGCGCCCGTCTGCGACTGCGCTTTTGTAACCTTGCTTAGGGGCGGCCCGCTGCTGTGACTTCTAATGTTGTTGTTTTTTTATCCTTTTATTTCACGAGTTATTCTTGTATATGTATGCGCACACGCACATACACACACACACACACACACACACACACACACACACACACACACACACACACACACATGCACAGAACCAACACACACAAACAAACAAACAAAAGCACGAAAAGACAAACAAACAAAAGCCCACATGAAAAAACAGAATAAAATATCCCGAATCGCCAAAGAATTTTTAAAGAGATAAAGGTGACATTTAGAGTCAGACTGAATAGATGTCTAATGTTGACCCAAAACTGCGTCTTTTATGCCCTCTTTTATATCGCGTGTGTGTGTTTGTGTGTGTGTGTGTGTGTGTGTGTGTGTGTGTGTTGGTGTTGAGAGAGAGAGAGTGAGAGAGAGAAGAAAGAGAGAAAGGGGATGAAAAAGGAAGAAAGTGACTAAAAAAAAAGGAAGAGAGTAAGAAAGAAAAAAAAAGAAAGACAAGAAGATAGTCAGACTAAGAGCAAAGAAAACCAACATACGCATCCCTGTATTGTTTTTGTTTTTTTCTTTTTCTTTCTTTCTTTATGCAAAGTTCCGTTGTATATTACCGAGAGAATTATCCCAAAGGCCACACGGAGAGAGGGCCTTGGATTGCGCCCAGGGTAGGGAGAGGGCCCTAGATTGCGCCCAGGGTAGGGAGAGGGACCTAGATTGCGCCCAGGGTAGGGAGAGGGCCCTAGATTGCGCCCAGGGTAGGGAGAGGGCCCTAGATTGCGCCCAGGGTAGGGAGAGGGCCCTAGATTGCGCCCAGGGTCCAGCCTCCTTCTCTATTTGTCTCTTATGTTTACCGTTTTGTCTCGCAGGCCTTCTTGGGAGTCCTCGGGGTACGGCCACAAGGCTCTCGCTTTACACGGCTGGGAAAGGCCTCGTTTGTGCCTCGTGGCTTGGCCCGGGGGGGGGGGGGGGCTTCTGTGCCTTCTGCGGGAGGAGGAAAGAGAGGGAGGTGATGGAGAGGGAGAGGAAGGAGAGGGAGATGATGATGAAGAGGAGGAGGAGGAGGAGGAAGGTTATACATTTATATGTTTCTACTGGGTAGGGCGACGCGGGTGACTTTCCTGTGCCTTCTGCGGGAGGAGGAAAGAAAGGGAGAGGAAGAAGAAGAGAGTGAATAGGAAAAAAATGGAGGATAATGAGGAAGAAAAGAAAGATGAGGAGGAATAAGTCTATACGTTTTTACTTCGTAGCGCGACGCGGATGACCTTCTGTCCCTTCTGCAGGAGGAACTAAGGGAAGAAGTGAGAGAAGAAGGAGAAGAAGAAGAAGAACTGAAAGACAAAAAAAAACAAAAACATTTATACCCCAACCTCCCCTTCCCCCCCCCCTTCTCCCTCCCTCCAGCAGATAAAATACAAAAAAAAACAATCGAAGTAAGAATTTAAAAAAACAAAAAAAACAATCAAAATTCACGAAGAGACACAATCACACACAAAAGAGAAAAGAAAAAAAAAGTAGAGATTCAAGAGGAAGGCACCTAAGTGGCCGTTCACGTGGCGGGTGTAGCTAGCCAAGTGAACAACGAACTGTCAGTTGAACGGGATTTATGGGCGAAAAGATTGAGCAGCGTCTGGAGGGTGAGGTAGTCATGGGGTCTTACTGGAGTTGGAGGTGGAGTGGGAGGTGGAGTGGGAGTTGGAGGTGGAGGTGGAGTTGGAGTGGGAGTCTTACTGGAGTTGGAGGTGGAGTCGGAGTTGGAGTGGGAGTTGGAGTGGGAGTGGGAGTCTTACTGGAGTTGGAGTGGGAGTGGGAGTCTTACTGGAGTTGGAGTGGGAGTGGGAGTCTCACTGGAGTTGGAGGTGGAGGTGGAGGTGGAGTCTTACTGGAGTTGGAGTGGGAGTTGGAGTCGGAAGATCGAGGCTGATTCGTTATGGTAATTAGGGTATTGGGGATGTCTTTGCCGTGATTTATATTTTTGTTTATCTATGCATTTTATTTATATTTTATATTACGTAATTGATATTCTTCTTTGGCATTCCAGCCGGAAGGTTTTTTTTTTTATTGGTTTTTAATATGAATTCAAAATCGTAGACTTTGATTTAGATATTATTATGAAGGTACGAATGATAATATTGTGGCACTAGATATTACGTAAGAATATTTAATTATCGATAAGATAACTCTCAAAGACACAAGAATTCTAGTGTGTGTGTGTGTGAGAGAGAGAGAGAGAGTGTGTGCGTGTGTGTGTGTGTGTGTGTCTGTGTGTTAGTGTGTGTGTGTGTGTGTCTGTGTGTGTGAGTGTGTGTGTGCGTGTGTGTGGGGGGGAGGGGGGTCAGGTGAGGTAGCATGTCCACATACTAGAACATACGTTTCGTCCGCCTTGTTGTAGAGACTTCAATGCTATCTAGAACATAAGCCTAACGGTTGCATTTACCCATAGCCACATTTCGCGTCTCCCCTTTTCCACATCTTTACTCCCTCTGTCTATGTCTATCTCCCCATACACATGGCTATCTGTCCGTACATGTCTATCAGGCCGTGTACATATGTCTGTGTGGATATGTGTTTGCTCCCG
>BOPN01000552.1:376609-379109 GCA_017312705.2 Penaeus japonicus | reverse complement strand
TCGTTCGTGTAAGGCGTGTTGGTTCTGTTAGTCAGATGCGTGTGTTCGTTCGTGTTTTTTTTGTATTTGTCATAGGTACGTCCCCCCCCCCCCCCCCCCCCCCCCCACGATTTTCCACAATCTTGAATATTAACGAATCTATAATCCGTTATTTATTTTTTCCCTAAATTTTCTTCGCAGTGTCTCGTTCGTATTTAATTCGTTTCTTGTTATTTGTCATAGGCACGTCCCCCCCCCCCCGTCTCCCCCCCAACGATTTTCCATAGTCTTGAACATCAACAAACATAGAAAACTTTGCTTATTTTACCTAAAATATCCTCGCAGTGTCGCCCATATTTACGTCTCAACCAACGAATCTATCATGCGCTTTTGCTATTGCTGTTGCCATTGTTGTTGTTTTTGTCTTTCATATAAAGTTTACTCGTTGTGTCGGTCATATACGACGAGTTGCCAAGAGCGGAAGGGTGGGTGGAAAGGGTGGAGGAGATGCCCGCCCAGGTTGCCACTAAGAAACGTAAGGGTGTCACTCGTTCTAAGGCAACCTTGAACACGGCTCTGGCATTTCCTCCTGGAAGTGCATGCGCTGCTCATATATGCCCTCGGCTCGACCTGTATATATATACTAAAATGAGAGAGAAATAGATAAATCGATTTTTGTTTTTATTAGTTCAAAAACATATACGTGTATAAATTAGTTCAAAATATATACGTGTATGAATTGCTTATGACTTGGTATAATGATATTCAATCAAGGAATGGTAGATTAGCTTATTCTACGATGTACTACATGTAAATTGCACATCAGGAAATGCACAGACGAAAACAATTTCCGCCCGTTTTCCTCCATTTTTTTATGCGTGGGCGCGCATGTGCACTCCCTCATACATACATCCAAAACGTCTGAACCACATGCATACGCATTAAAAAAAAAAAAAAAAAAAAAAAAAAAACATGGCAGACATATACTCCTTGTTTATTATTCGTCTGCATTTGGTATTTTGCATAATCATGGAAGCTTTGCAAAGGCTGAGAGCGAAGAAAATATTTTGTTGCAGTCTTGTGACCATAATTGATTAAGTCTTTGGGGAAAGGCCAGTCGCCAGAGGAAGGAGGTCGTTACACTACAGTAACTGAAACTTTCTTCGTCTCTTTTGTTAATTTTCTTGAATTTCTTCTTCCACCGTGTTTTTCCTTTTTTTATATCTTTGTCTCTCTCTTTTTCTTTCTATCTATATATTTCTATATCTCTCTAGCTCTTGCTTTCTTTCTATTTCTCTGTCTATCTTTCTCTCTATCTCTCTCTTTTTTTCTTTCTCTCCCTCCCCCCCCCCCCCCCCCCCCTCTCTCTCTCTCTCTCTCTCTCTCTCTCTCGCTCTCTCGTTCTCTCTTTCTCTCTTTCTCTCTTTCTCTCTCTCCCTCCCTCCCTCCCTCCCTCTCCCTGTCCCTCTCCCCCTCTCTCCCTCCCTCCCTCCCTCTCCCTGTCCCTCTCCCCCTCTCTCCCTGTCCCTCTCCCCCCCTCCCTATCCTTCCACCTCCCCTCTCCCCCCCTCTCCCCATCCCTTCTGTATGACTGCACATCCAGTCATTCATCCCTCTCCTGCTAATACGCCTGCGCAAAACCAGCTGCGCAAGGACAATGAGGTGTAAACCTAGAGTACTCGCGAGACCTTCTGTGTCCATTGTTTTTTTTTTTTTTTTTTTTATAATGGGTGTGATGTGCTGGGTACTTCCGCCCGGTAGTAAAGAGGGAGGAACGAGGCAACGTAAAAAGGGGAGAAGGAGAAGGAGAAGGAGATTGGATGAGGTAGTGGAGATGTAGAGATAGATAGGCTGGATCATTGATGGATAGGTAGGTATATAGAGAGAAGGGAAATTATGTAAAGGTAGATAGATATATGAAGGGAGGGAGGGAAGGAGAGAGGGAGAGGGGAGGGAAGGAGAGAGAGAGGGAGAGAGAGAGAGAGAGAGAGAGAGGAGAGAGGGAGGGAGAGAGAGAGAGAGAGAAAGAAAGGGAGAGAATGAGAAAGAGAGAAAGAGAGAGAGAGAATGAGAAAGAGAAAGATAGAAAGAGAGAGAGAGGGGGGAGTTGAGGAAATATGAGTGAGAGGAAGATACATAATGCAGATACATAGAGAGACAGTTTCGAAAAGACTGCTACATAAACAGCATATATAGAGTTACAGATCTCCAAAAAGCGACAGAGGAAGGAGGGGATACGAAAAAAAACTAGAAAGAGGGAGATAAAGAAGGAAAAAAAAGAAGCAAAGCTCAAATGGAAGCAAAAACAAAAACAAAAAAAACAGGTTCCCTAAGAACAGAATATCAATCACAACAAATTGAACCTCCACCGACATTGCTTAAGAGAGCAGAGTTGATAGCAGATCCCACTTTACTGAACCTGCCTCAGAACCCATACAGGATGAGCGAAAGAGCATCCTGAATCCCGGTGACATGCAGAAAGATATCCTGCCACACTGATCCTGCCTCAAAACACACACAT
>BOPN01000552.1:366609-371609 GCA_017312705.2 Penaeus japonicus | reverse complement strand
GGCCAGTACTGTGATGCTCGCCGCCTATGTAGGTCGGTCCCGTCCAGCAATCGGCTTCTTAGCTTTATGGAAATCGGCTTTTTTATAATGATGCTTTAAATTATTATTATTTTTTATGTATTGTTTAAACTCACTTTTATCGATATTTTAAAAAATCGTACTTTTTATATATAGTGAGGCATATAATATATTTTTTTGTGGATTTGAAGAATATATATATAGAGAGAGAGATAGATAGATAGATATAGATATATGTATATATATTTATATATATATATATATATATATATATATATATATATATATATATATATATGTATGTATGTATGTATGTATGTATATATTTATAATGTTTAAAATCATTAGTTTTTTTTTAATTGATTTTTTCAAAAATGTTCAAAATCAATATTCTTTAAACGATTTATGATAAAGAACTAAAATACTCCAAACCATAATATCCATCGAAAAAAATATATATAATACAAGAGTTAGTATTCTTTAAAATCTATTTTTTTAATCACTTGTTTTCTATCCAGTTG
This sequence comes from Penaeus japonicus, assembly GCA_017312705.2. Lineage (NCBI taxonomy): Eukaryota > Metazoa > Arthropoda > Malacostraca > Decapoda > Penaeidae > Penaeus > Penaeus japonicus. The sequence continues at coordinate 371,070 of BOPN01000552.1, read as the reverse complement.
GATTTTGTAGTTTAGGTGCCAATAATAATGATGATGATGATGATAACGAAAATGGTAATGATGATAGTGATGATAATGATACTAATAGTAACGATAATAATGATTATGATGGTAATGATTATCATAGTGATTATAATAATGGTAATAGTAATAACGATGGTAATAAGGAGAATGGTAATGATGATGATGATGATAATAATGATAGTAAAAGTAATGATGATAATATTTATGATAGCAATAATTTTAGTAGTAGAGTGATAATAATGGAAATGAGAATAATTATTATAATGAGGATAACAGCAGATTAAACATTATTATCATTATTATGATTATGATGAGTATCATTATTGTTACTATCATTGTTTTCATTATCAGTGTTATCTTTCATCATTATTGTTATCATTATTATAATTCGTATTATCATCCTTACATTTATAGTTGCTATTATTTACTTTTGTTACCAACATCATCATTAATATCATAATCTATGCTATTGGTATATGTGTGGAAATTGTTATTATAATCATCATCATCACCATATTCACCATCACCATATTCACCATCAAGTTATCTGCCATCACAATTTCACCATATCACAATTATTATTACAATTACCATTCCTTAGAATTAGAATTATCATCCCACATAAAAAAATTAAGATGTATTTTTTTAATTTTGGACATTTTTTTTTAAATCTTAGAGAAGAAGAAAATATCTATAGAAATGCATTGTTATTGAAGGCACGTACAGTTTTAAAGATATGAAATTATTATTCTTCATTTTTTTTTTTTTTTTTTTTTTTTACTTTCTTGCCAAACTTTTGCAATATCTTTGATGTTCCTTAGGCCACAGAAGGGGGCGGTTGAATGCACGGAAACCTAATGCAATGCTTGCAAGAATTTAGAAGCGTGATATCGGTATAGCAAATTAACGGTGAGACGTTGTATCTTTTTTTTTTTTTTTTTTTTTAATGATTTCGTTATAAGAGATTTTACGTTAAGAAAAATTCTCATTTTGTAATATGTGTATTTTGTATCCATAGTTATCATGCGAATAGTTTCGTTTGAAAAAATCTGGGTGCATATTGGCTTGACATTAGCTCTCTCTTTCTCTCTCTTTCTCTTTCTTTCTCTTTCTCTTTCTCTTTCTTTCTCTCTCTCTCTCTCTCTCTCTTTCTCTCTATCTATCTCTATCTCTATCCCTCTCCCTCTTTCGTCCCTCTCCTTCCTCTCCCTCACTTTCCTCCTCTCCTCTCTTCTTCCTTTCCTCCATCTCCCCTCTCTCTCCCTCCCTCTCTCTCTCTCTCCTCTCTCTCTCTCTCTCTCTCTCTCTCTCTCTCCCTCTCTCTCTCTCTCTCTCTCTCCCTCTCTCTCTCTCTCTCTCTCTCTCTCCCTCTCTCTCCCTCTCTCTCTCTCTCTCTCTCTCCCTCTCCCTCTCTCTCTCTCTCTCTCTCTCTCCCTCTCCCTCTCTCTCTCCCTCTCCCTCTCCCTCTCCCTCTCCCTCTCCCTCCCTCTCCCACTCCCTCTCCCTCTGTCACACAGTACCTCCCTCTCCCCCTCTCCCACTCCCACTCCCACTCCCACTCCTGCAACTCCACTGCATCAGAGGAAATTTAGTCTCGAAATGAAGATTAAAATGAAATCATAAAAAAACACATGAAAAATGATTATATAATTTCGTAACATCCTCACTGTCTTTATGTTTATGAGATTTCTCATATATTTCTCCAACGGTGACATTAGGGTTAGAGAAGATCTCGTATTTCATTATTAAAAGAGGAGGTATGCCGTGTCCCCAGAAGTGAATGTAGCTTATAGGTGATTATAGGTAACATGTAAAATACCACCGGGTGATTAGATGAATCAAAATCCCAAATCAAAAAAGTCTTAAATCGGTAGTTATTACCATTAGTCATCGAGCCTCGCTTCTATGAAGTCATCAGTACAAGTACGTATAAGTGATTCATATAGCTAGCTGGTGGATAGGAGAAGTAATAAGGGAAGATAATAAGGACGATGTCGTATCGCTGGTGGATAGGAGAAGTGATAAGGGGAGATCATAAGGACGATGATAGGGATAGGGATAGTTTTGATAGGAAGGAAGGAAGGAAGAATGAGGGACGTGCTGACGTGTGAGACGTGGTCACGGTCAACACCATGCGAAGGAAGGAGGATAAACCCCGGTTCTGTCTTGTCTTCCCACTGCAATGAGAACGGGGTGGGGGTAAGGGGAGGGGAGGTCGGGGGTGGGGGGGTGGGAGTGAGGAGGTAGGGGAGAGGGGGGTGGGGGAAGGGGAGGGAGGGAGGAGGATAAGATAGAGGAGGAGGAAAAAGTGGTGGTGGAGGAGGAGGAGGAGGAGGTGAAAGAGTGAGGGGGAAGAGATGGAGGAGGAGGGGAAGGAGAAGGGGGAAGAGGAGGAAGAAGAAGTGTACGAGAAGGAAAATGATTAGAAGAGAAGGAGGAGAATAATAAGAGGAGGCAATAGAGGAGAGAGAGGAGGTGAAGGAAAAGGAACAAGAGAAAGGAGGACGAAAGAAAGAAGAGGAGGATAAGAGGAAGGTGAAGAAGAAGAAGATTGAAGAGAGAGAGGAGAAGGATAGAGAGACGCAGGAGGAAGAAAGAGATAGAGGAAGAAGGTGGAGAGAGAGGGAAGAAGAAAGAGGGAGGAAGAGGATAATGAAGAACTGGAAGAAAGAGGAGGAAATAGAGGATAATGATGATTGATAGGATTGTGAGTAGGGAAGAAAAGGAAGAGAGAAGAAAAACAAAACACGAGGAATAAAAGAGAAGAAAGTAAACATGGATAAGAAGAAGAATATCAAAAAAGGGAAACGAATGGAAGCAGAAGACAAATAAGGAGATAATGGAAAACAAAAAGTAAGAGAAAGGGAAGCACAAGCATAGGAAAATGAAATAAAAGAAGATAGAAGAAGGGACAAGATAGTGAAGAAAAGGAGGAAGAGGAAAAAAACAAGAAGAGTGAAATAAGACAAGAATGAGAGGGGATAACAAGAGCCGGAGAGGGAGCGAAGGAGTGGGAGGAGGAGGAGGAGGAGGGGGAGGAGCGAGGCTGGAGTGGCGCCGAGTGAGGAGCAAAGGCGGGCTGGTGCCTGGCGCCGCTGGCACGGTGCCAATCGCCAGAACAGACTCCAGTAGCGCCACCAACGCCCTCGTGCCTCGCTCCCTCCCTTACTCTCTCCCTCCCTCCCTCCGTCTCACCCTCCCTCCCTTACTCTCTCCCTCCCTCCCTCCCTTACTCTCTCCTTCCCTCCCTTACTCTCTCCCTCCCTCCTTCCCTTACTCTCTCCCTCCCTCCCTCCGTCTCACCCTCCCTCCCTTACTCTCTCCCTCCCTCCCTCCCTTACTCTCTCCCTCCCTCCCTCCCTTACTCTCTCCCTCCCTCCCTCCCTTACTCTCTCCCTCCCTCCCTCCCTTACTCTCTCCTTCCCTCCCTTACTCTCTCCCTCCCTCCCTCCCTTACTCTCTCCTTCCCTCCCTTACTCTCTCCCTCTCTCCTTCCCTTACTCCTTCCCTCCATCCCTCCTTTCCTCCGTCTCTCCCTCCCTCACTCTCTCCCTCCCTCCCTCCCTCCCTTATTCTCTCCCTCCCTCCCTTACTCCCTCCCTCCTCCTCTTTCTCTCTACCCCTTCCCTCCCTCTCCCACCCACGCAAGGAGTCTGTCTGTCACATTTTAGCATCGGACTAACAATACCAATACATCTCAAACGACATATGGCAATGAAATATGAAAAGGAAGTGTTACACCAGTAAATATCTTTTCCTCTCTTCCTCCCCTCCCTTCCCTCCCTCCCTTCCTCTCCCTTCCTCTCTCTCCCCCTTCCTCTCTTCCCCTCCGCCCTCCCTCCCTCTCTCCTCCTCCCTCCTTCCTCCATTCCTCTTCCCTCCTCTCCCCTTCCCTTCTCACTCCTTCCTTCCTCTCTCCCTCTCTCCCCCTCCCTCCCTCTCCCTCCCTCTCTTCCTCCCTCCCTTCCTCCCTCCCTTCCTCTCTCCCTTCCTCTCTTCCTCCGTCTCTCCCTCCCTCTCTCCCTCCCTCCTTCCCTCCATTCCTCTCTCCCTCCTTCCCTTCCTCTCTCCCTCCTTCCCTTCCTCTCTCCCTCCCTCCCTCCCTCCCTCCCTTCCTCTCTTCCTCCCTCCCTTCCTCTCTCCCTTCCTCTCTTCATCTCTCCCTCCCTCCCTCCCTCCTTTCCTCTCTTCCTCCCTCCCTTCCTCTCTCCCTTCCTCTCTTCCTCTCTCCCTCCCTCTCTCCCTCCCTCCTTCCCTTCCTCTCTCTCTCCCTCCCTCCTTTCCTCTGTCTCTTCCTCCCTCCTTTCCTCTGTCTCTTCCTCCCTCCCTTCCACTGTCTCTCACTCTCTCCCTCCTTCCCTTTCTTCTTCCACTCTCCCTTCCCTCCCTTCTCCTCCCCCTGCATTCCATTCTTTGCCCTCTCCTGCTTCCCCCCTC
>BOPN01000552.1:354109-359109 GCA_017312705.2 Penaeus japonicus | reverse complement strand
CTCTCTCTCTCTCTCCCTTATCACTAACACCTGCATTGTGTTACCTTCGTTTCTGAACCCATTTCCCCTCAATATAACAATGATACCTTTTGCACAGACCTACAGTGTCTTTTATCCTCTCTGATAAAAGATAATATATGGATAATATGTATCTAAGAGTTCTATCCACGAAACAGGGACAAGCCAATTGCATGGGGGAGGGGAAAAGTCTACGGAGTCCGCACGCCCTGTAAGATGATAACGGGAGAGCCTGGGAGATTGAGAACGACAGGTGGACAGATAGAGGATTGATGTATAGATACGCGAGCAAATATCTCAGCTGATCGATGGATAGATAGATGAAGACGATCCGATCCGTATGCTTTCGCGAAAACCGTAATGGGATAACGGGAGATGTTTCGCACTTAATCGGAAACCCTTTTGAGAGCTGATAGATGATAGAATCGATAGATAGATAGAGAGACCATGTAGATCCCCTCCCTCCTTCCCTCCTTCCCCCCCTCCCTCCCTCCCTCCTTCCCTCCCCCCCTCCCTCCCTCCGCCAATGGTGCCACTTCGCATGATTTTTCCTGTAGCGTCAGGCGAACGCACAAATACTGTATCACATGACTCAACCCCTTGTCAACTGTCACAGTATGACCCCTTTATCCCTCCCTCCCTCCATCCCTCTCCCTCCATCCCTCTCTCTCTCTCTCTCTCTCTCTCTCTTTCTCACCCCAACGTCCTTCTCTCGCTCCTCCACCACCCACCCACCCACCGACCCACCCCCGCACCTCCCTACCTCCCCTCCCCACCCCTCCAGGCACACCGCCCAGACCCCTCGCCACACCCTACGCGCCCACCCCCTCCCCCCTCTCTCCCCCTCCCCCCCGGTGAGTCACACTAGCACGCGGCAATGATTTAACCGCAAAAAATGCGCTGTGTGCAGCCCCGCCGCGCACTGTCACATCATTCCCCAGTGCTTTTATCTGTCTGGCTCGCTTGTCACGAGAGGGAGAGAGTGAGAGAGAGAGAGAGAGAAAGAGGAAGAGAGGGAGAGAGAAAGAGGAAGAGAGGGAGAGAGAGAGAGAGAGAGAGAGAGAGAGAGAGAGAGGGCGAGACAGAGAGAGAAAGAGGGAGAGAATGAGATGGGGGAGGGGAGGAAAGAGAGATGAATAGACAGACAGATAGATAGACAACTAAATAAATGAATAGATAGAGAAAGAAAGAAAGAGAGAGAGGAATAGAAAGAGAGGGCGAGACAGAGAGAAAGAGGAGGGAATGAGATGGGGGAGAGGAAAGAGAGGAAAGAGAGAGAAGGAAGGGAATGGATGGAGAAAGAGAGAGAGAGAAGAGAAGAGAGAAAAAGAGAAAATGCAAAAAAAAAAAAAAAAAAAAAAAAAAAAAAAATTCCAAAAAAAAAAAAAAAAATATATATATATATATATATATATATATATATATATATATATATATATATATATATATATATATATATACATATACATACATCTGACCCACTTGGCAGGTCAGTGTGTCCTTCCCCATTGTGCAACTTGCCCTCCTTGGCCTGCTGTCCTGTCTTCTCATTCCTCGGCGTCTCGTTTGCCGCGTGTCCTTGCGTTTGGCTGCGTCCTGTCTCGTTTGCCGCTCGTTTGGTTGTTTGTTTTTTTCTGCTCGTTTAGTATTGTTTGGCTGCTCGTCCTGTCTCGTTTGCCGCTCGTTTGGTTGTTTTTTTCTGCTCGTCTGGTCTCGTTTGCTGCGCGTTTTGGTTGTTTTTCTGCTCGTTTAGTCTCGTTTGTTGCTCGTCCTGTCTCGTTTGCCGCTCGTTTGGTTGTTTTTTTTCTGCTCGTCAAGTCTTATTTGATGCTTGTTTGTTTGTTTTCTGCTCGTCTAGTCTCGTTTGCTGCTTATTTTGGGGGTTCTCACTGCTCGTCTAGTCTCGTTAGCCTCTCGTTTGTTTTGTTTTTTATGCTCGTCTAGTCTTGTTTACCGCTCGTTTTTGTTTTTTCTGCTCGTCTAGTCTAGTTTGCTACTTGTTTTGGGTTTTCTCATTGCTCGCACAGTCTCGTTAGCCGCTCGTTTGTTTCTTTTTCTGCTCGTCTAGTCTTGTTTGCTGCTTGTTTAGGGGTGTTGCAGCTCGTTTGTTTGTTTTTCTGCTCGTCTGGTCTCGTTAGCCGCTCGTTTTTTGTTTTGTTTTTCGCTACATGGGATCTTAAGCCGCTCGTTTAATCTTCTGTCTAGCGACTTGTTGTATGTTTGTCCCTCTTCCTGTCCATATTCGCTTTCTTTCTCTCTCGATCATTCCCTTCTTCATTTATCTCTCCTCTCTCTATCTCTCTTTCTCTCTCTACGTCTCTCTCTACTCTACTCTCTACGTCTGTCTCTCTCTCTCCCTCTCTCTTTCTCTCTCTTTCTCTCTCTCTTTCTCTCTTTCTCTCTTTTCTCTCTCTTTCAATGTGTCATACTTACACACCGTCCTGCTTTCCTCACCGCTTTTCCTGGAGATACTAACCCCCTCCCCCAACCCCGGCAACCCCAACAACCCCCCAACCCCAACAACCCCTCCTAACCCCAGCAACCCCCCCAACCCCACAACCCCTACCCCACAACCCCGGCAACCCCCTAACCCCACAACCTCCCCAACCCCCCCCCAACCCCGGCAACCCCCACAACCCCAGAACCCCCCCAACCCCCTACCCCAGCAACCCCAGCAACCCTGGTAACCACGAGGCTAAAATAGAGTCACTTCCGTCACTTAGCAATGCTGTCTCGTGGAACTTCAACTTAATTGCGATTAAACTGCTTCGAGTGGGCGGGGGTGGGCGGGGGAGAGGGAGGAGGTGGGGGGAGGGAGGGGAAGGGGGGAGGGGGAGGAGGTGGGGAGGGGAGGAGGCCGTATGTTTGGTTGTTGTTGAGGGAGAGAAAGAGAGAGGGAGTGTGGAAGGGAGGGAGGAAGGAAGGAAGGAAGAAAGAGGGAGAGAGAGAGAGAGAGAGAGAGAGAGAGAGAGAGAGAGAGAGAGAGACTGACAGACGAACAGACAGACAGAAAAAGAGACAGACAGAGAAAGAGAAAACAAACAAGACATACAAACACAGTCCCAGACAGTCCCAGACAGCGACAGACACAGAGAGAGAGAGAGAACGAGAGAAAGAGAGAGAGAGACAGACAGACAGAGAGAGACAGACAGAGAGAGCGAGAACGGACGAGAGAGAACGAGAGAAAGAAAGAAAGAGAGACAGACAGACAGAGAGAGCGAGAGAACGAGAGAGAGCGAGAGAGAGAAAGAAAGAACGAGGGAAAGAAAGAGAGACAGACAGACAGACAGAGAGCGAGAGAGAGAGAGAGACAGAGAGAGCGAGAGAGCAGAAAGCCAGCCAGCAATTGATATTCCCCATCGAAGCAAAAGAGAGGAAGGAAAGTCAGATCAATAAAGAATATAAAATCAGTCACATTCCTATGAGACTGGCGAAGACGTCGGATCCCTCTACTAAAGTGACTGCTGCTGCAAAATCTTGCTACCTCCTCGAATTGCTTGAGTTACTTTTGCTATTTGCTACCGTCATTATTATTGCTATTATTATTATTATTATTATTAGCATTGTCGCTACTATTTATATCGCTTCCTCCACTGCTTTTACTATTACTATGATGACTGATGCTGTTGTTTCTACTATTGATATTGTTGCTGCTACTTCTAAACTACTATTATTACTACTACTGGTATTACTGCTACTACCTCTACAACAATCACAACTACTGCAACTACTTCTATTACTACTTTTACTACTACTACTACTAATGATAATATAACTACTACCACTACTACTTCCACCACCACTACCACTACTACTTCCACCACCACTACTACTACCACTACTACTGCTACTACTACTACAACTACTACCACTACTACTTATAATAATAACAATTACTACCACAACAACTACCGTCATATAAGGAAAAAGACCTCTAAAACCTCTACCAGAATCAAGCACGCTTCACACCACGCTGCATTCATTTATTCATTCATTCTCCGCAAATTCGCTGCATTCATTCATTCATTCATTCTCCTTACATTCATTTATTTATTCATTCTCCGCACATTCGCTGTATTCATTCATTCTCCGCAAATTCGCTTCATTCATTCATTCATTCTCCGCACATTCATTCGCTTCATTCATTCATTCATTCATTCACCGCACATTCATTCATTCGTTCATTCATTCTCCGCACATTCATTCACTCATTCACCGCACATTTACTGCATCCATTCATTCTCGCACATTCGATGTATTCATTCATTCATTCATTCATTCATTCATTCTTCTTAGCTTCTTGGTGCCCGCTAGTCCGTAGTCCCATCCACATAGGGAGCCATAGTCACGAGGCTATTTAACCGAGTTCTTTTCATGAGGACTACATAACTACATGACTACATAACTACATACAGGAGAGCAGATTGGGGATGGGAGAATGATAGTCGATGTCTCATCTTAGCTATTATAGTGTTTATTGGTTGGTGTCATTTTTCTGTGACATGACTTTGTGTGTTTGTGTGATATGATTTTGTGTGTGATATGATTTTGTGTGATATGATTTTGTGGGATATGATTTTGTGTGATATGAGTTTGTGGGATATGACTTTGTGTGACATGACTGACTTGTGTGACATGATTTTGGGTGACATGACTTGCGTAGAGAGGGATTGTGTGAATCGTTTTTGGGATTCGGTGTTTCGGGAGTGTTTTGTTTTTTGTTTTTTTGTTTTATCTGCGTACGTTTTAGTTATTTTTTGTCTTTGTTTAGGTTTTGGGTGTTTGGTAAGGGTAATTCCCGCTTATTACTGTTGCTACTACGACTACTATTACTATTACTACTGCTTCTACTTCTACTACGTCTTCTTCTACTTACTTCTACTATTGTCGCTAATACCATTATATCTTCTACTACTACCATTATTACTATTATATATATATATATATATATATATATATATATATATATACATATATGTATA
>BOPN01000552.1:344109-346609 GCA_017312705.2 Penaeus japonicus | reverse complement strand
TGCCAGATGACTGAAAGAGAAGAGGTCAAGAGAGAGAGAGAGAGAGAGAGAGAGAGAGAGAAAGAGAGAGAGAGAGAGAGACAGACAGACAGACAACTAGAGATCGAGAACGAGAGAGACAGCTAGAGAGCGAGAGAGAGAGAGAGAGAGAGAGAGAGAGAGAGAGAAAGAAAGAGAGAGAGAGAGAGAGAGACAGCTAGAGAGCGAGAGAGAGACAGACAACTAGAGAGCGAGAGAGAGAGAAAGAGAGAGAGAGAGAGAGAGGAATTCGATTAGTTGATGTTGTAAAAATAAAGGTGTTTGGCAACCCTCAGTGGACCCTAACCATAATTCCACGAGAGTCAAAACTCGTATTCTTCTGTAGACTTGATGTTTTCTTCTTCTTCTTCTTCTTTTTTTAGTCTTTTATTTGAAGTCTTGACATCTCTTATCTTGTGAAAGTCTTACTGTTATACTTCTCGCGTCTTATAATACCCATTAGAGTCTTTCCTGTTATATTTATGATGTATGATTTGCAAGTCCGATCTGTTGCATGACTAGAAAGTTGCAAGCCTATTTTGATGTATAACTTATAAGCCTTTCCGATATATAACTTACAAGTCTTACTGTTGTATAACTTGTAAGACTGCTTTGATGCATAACTTCTCAGTCATTTTGAACCTTACTATTGACTGACTGATTGCTGACTGAAAAAAAACATCATTTTGAGAGCCATAGTGTTGACTTACTGCTAAGAAGACTATAATAGATCCAAAGAAGACCAAAATTACGAAGATCCAAAGAAGACCAAAATTACGAAGATCCAAAGAAGACCAAATTTACGAAGATCCAAAGAAGACCAAAATTACTAAGATACAAAGAAGACCAAATTTACGAAGATCCAAAGAAGACCAAAATTACGAAGATCCAGAGAAGACCAAAATTACTAAGATACAAAGAAGACCAAAATTGCGAAGATCCAAAGAAGACCAAAATTACGGAGATACAAAGAAGACCAAATTTACGAAGATCCAAAGAAGACCAAAATTACTAAGATACAAAGAAGACCAAATTTACGAAGATCCAAAGAAGACCAAAATTACGAAGATCCAGAGAAGACCAAAATTACGAAGATCCAAAGAGGACCAAAATTACGAAGACCAACCAAAGGCAAAGTTCCAAAGACCCAAGAGGACCACAGTGTTCTCTCTCCGTTCTGAAGTACGAATGCTACTCTTCTGGGAACTCCATATAACGCGAGAGTTGTTCACATTTTATTATAGTCCTCGGCTCTTCCTATTATACTTCCTTGGACTTGGCAGTTTTTGTTGTTGTTGTTGTTGTTGTCTTTCGGGTCTTAGCAGGGTTTTTTTTTTTTTTTTTTGTCTCGTTGTTGTTGTTTTTTTCTTTTTAGGGTCTTAGCAGGGTTGTTGTTGTTGTTTTTTTGTCTCGTTTTTTTCTTCAGATCTTTGCAGTTTTTGTTGTTCTTATAGCATGTTATAGCAGTTTTATCCTTCTTTGGTCCTTCTTAGAAGAGTTTGGTCTTAGCAGTCTTAGTATAGATCTTTGGTCTTGGCAATTTTAGAGCTCTTGTGACCATAGCATTTGTAATCTTCCTTGGTCGTAGCAGTTTTAGTTTCAAGTTCTTTTTTTTTTTTTTTTTTTTGGTTCCTGTTCTTGTCCCTCTTCTTGTTCTTGTTCTTGCCATTTCCGTTGCTGGTGTAGTTGTAGTTGTAGTTGTAATAGTTACTGTCATTGTTGTTGTAGTTGTTGTTTTGTCTTAGGGGATTTATAAGCCATTTTCTTTAGTGGTCTTACTATCCGTTAGCCATAGTAACCTCCCTTACCTGTGAGTAACTATAAGTATCCCATTAAGGACACGCCCTACCTATTAGTACGCGGACTCCATGAAACAGCCTCCTCTTTATGGCCCGATAGGATGCCTTCGGGGAGAGATAGGAAAGAGGCAAGAAGAGGGGGTGGAGGAGGGAAGGAGGAGGAGGAAGAGGAGGGGGAGGAGGAGGAGGAAGGAGGAAGGAGGGTGTAAAGAGGAGGAGGAGGAGGAGGAGGAGGAGGAAGGAGGAAGGAGGGTGTAAAGAGGAGGAGGAGGTGGTGGTGATGAAGAGGAGGACCAAGCGAGGGATGGTGAGGACGGGTGGAGTGAGAGAGAGAGAGAGGGAGAGGGAGGGAGAGAGACAGAGAGAAAGGGACGGAGGGGAGATAGATAGAGAAAGAAAAGGAGAGAGAGAGAGAGAGAGAGAGAGAGAATGGGAGAGAGAGAGAGGGAGGGAGGGAGGGAGAGAGGCAGATAGAGAGAGAGATTTAGAGAAAGAGTGAGATGGAGTGAGAGTGAGGGAATAGCGAAACAGTTTAAGAAATAAAAAAAGTGAAAATGATAAGTTGCGAGTTAAAAAGACTGACAAAGACCTAATGGAAACAGCAAAAGCGAAACTAAATCGGAAGGACAAAGTAATAATGATAACAATAACTAGAAAACTCGAAAGAAAAACGGGGGGAGGAG
>BOPN01000552.1:331609-336609 GCA_017312705.2 Penaeus japonicus | reverse complement strand
CTCTCTCTCTCTCTCTCTCTCTCTCTCTCTCTCTCTCTCTCTCTCTTTTCTCCTTTCCTTTCTCTTCTTCCTTTTTCTCTTTCTTCCTCTCCTTTTCCTCTCTCCCTCTCTTCCTTTTCCTCTATCTCCTTTTTTCCTCCCTCTTTCTCTCCTCCTTTCCTTCCTCCTTTCCCTCTCTCTCTCTCTCTCTTTCTCTCCTCCTTTTCCTCTCTCCCTTTCCATTTTCTCCCTCACTCTCTCCCTTCCTCTCTCTCTTTTCTTTCCTCTTTCTTCTTCTCCTCTCCTCTCTCTCTCTCCTTCCCTCTCCTTTCCTCTCTCTCTCCCCTTCCCTTCTTTTCGCGCTCTCCTTCTTTTCCTCTCTCCCTCTCCCTTTTCTCCCTTCCACTCTCTCCTTTCTTTCCTCTTTCTTCCTCTCCTCTCCTCTCTCCCTATCCTTTCCTCTCTCTCTCTCTCTCCTTTCATTCCCCCCTCCCTTTTTTCTCTCTCCTTCCCCCTTTCCTCTCTCCCTCTCCTTTACTCTCTCTCTTTCCTCTTTCTCCCTCTTTTCCTCTCTCCCCACCCATTTTCCCTTCCCCCATTTCCTCCTTTCCCTTTCTCCTCCTCTCCCTTTCCTCCCCCCCCTTCCGTTCCTCTCCCTCACCCCCCCCCCCTTTTCCTCTTTCCCCCTTTACTCTTCCCCCTCCCTTCCTTCCCCCCCTTCCCCCTCCTTTTCTCCCCTCTCCTTTTCCTCCCACTTCCTTTCCTCCCCCTCCCCCTTCCCTCTCTCTCTTTCCCTCCCCTTCTCCTCTCCCACCCTCCCCCTTTCGTCTCCAACCACCCCATTTCCCCACTCCCCCTTCTCTCTCTCTCTCTCTCTGCCTCTCCCTCTTCCCCCTTCCCCCCCCTCCCCCCCTTCCCCCTCCTCCCCCCCCTCTCCTTTCTCCCTCTCCCTCTCCCCCTCTTCCCTCCCCCCTCCCACCCTTCCCTCCCTCCTTTTCTCTCTCCCCTCTCTCTCCCTCCCTCCCTCCCTGCCCCCCTCTCTCTCCCCTCTCCCCCTCCCCCTCCCTCCTCCCTCCCTCCCTCCCTCCCTCCCTCCCTCCCTCCCCCTCCCACTCCCTTCCCTCCCCCTTCCCTCCCTCCATCCCCCCCCTCCCCCCCCCCCTTCCCCCCTTCCCCCCTCCCCCCACCCCTCCAAATTACCTACACACTCCATGCTACCTCCTCCTTTTTCTTCATTCGAATCTTCTTATCTCGCCTCCCCCCTTCCCCCTTCTGTGTCTGTCTTTGTTTTTGTTTTTTTGTTAATGTTTTTTTTGTAACTTTATTTTTTTACTAATTGTCATATCTCTTTTGTTTCCTCTTTTTGTCTTTGTTTTTCCTTTTCTTCATGTTGTTATATCTCTTTTGTTTTTTTGTTTTTTTTTTATTTGTTTCTTTACCATTTTTGGTTCCTATTCTTTATTTGTTGTTGTTGTTTTTTCACTGTTATTGTTTTTGATAAAAATTATGCTATCATAATCTTCATTATCGCCACTATTCTTATCGCTATTATTACCCTTTTCTCTTATTTTCATTAGTTTATTATTTTAGTATTAGTATTGCCTTTTTATTATCATTATCATCCCTTATTCATCATTGTTGTTATTATCATCATTATTATTATTATTATCCTTATTAATTATCCTTATTTTTGTCGTTATTACTGTTATGGTTATTGTTATTATTAGTAGTATTAGTATTGTTACAAATAATATTACCATCGTTATTATTATCTCATCATCATCATTATTGTTATGCTCATCACATTATCATAATCATCATCACCATCCCCCTCACCACAATCACAATCCTAATCATCATAACCACCCCCTCATCACAATCATAATCATCATCCTCATCACAATCCTAATCATCATAACCACCCCCTCATCACAATCATAATCATCATCCTCATCACAATCCTAATCATCATAACCACCCCCTCATCACAATCATAATCATCATCCTCATCACAATCCTAATCATCATAACCACCCCCTCATCACAATCATAATCATCATCCTCATCACAATCCTAATCATCATAACCACCCCCTCATCACAATCATAATCATCATAACCATCCCCATCATCATAACCATCCACCACCTCATAACCACCCACCTCATCCCCATCACAATCACCATAACCATCCTCATCCTCATCACAATTATCCCCACCATCCTCCCTCTAATTATCCCTCCTCGAGGAACCCCCTCTAACGCCAGCTCTTCTCTCCGCAGGTCCTCAAGTCAACAACCACACCCTGCTCGAGTTTACACAGAGTGATGAGGACGTGGGTTCCCTGCGGGTAACGGAAGCGATGCTATGGGTGTACGTAAGACGGTTACCGGGGGCACGGCACCATGACCCCTCTGAGTCCAAGACGACGCTGTGGGTCTTTCGCATCCCGCCGGAGGACACCAGGGAGGTACTGGAGGCTGTGGTTTGGTTTTTTGGGGTTTGGGGTTTGGGGTGGGGGGGGAGGGGGGGTGGGGTTGGGGGTGGGGGGGGGTGTGGGTGGGGGGGTTTGGGTTGGGGGATGGGGGTTGAGGGTTGGGGTGGGGATGGGGTAGATGGAGATAGATAGAGACAGAGAGAGAGAGAGAGAGAGAGAGAGAGAGATGGAGAGATAGATTGAGAGAGAGAGAGATAGAGAGAGAGAGAGAGAGAGAGGGAGAGAGAGAGAGAGAGAGAGAGATAGAGAGAGAGAGAGAGAGAGAGAGAGAGAGAGAGAGAGAGACGGAGAGATAGATTGAGAGAGAGAGAGAGAGATAGAGAGAGAGAGAAAGAGAGAGAGAACGAGAGAACGAGAGAGAGAGACAGAGAGAGACAGAGAGAGAGAGAAGGAGAGAGGGACAGAGATAGAGAGAGGGGTTTTATTCAATGGTGTGCTCACAAAATATGCCCTCTATGACCTCAAATATCTCAAAGTTGATATTGTTTTTTATTGTTTTCATAGTCCATAATATATAATAGAGCAACAATGCAAAACGCGTGCTATCACCCGTGATACAAAAAGTCATCTCTACCTCAATTAGAATATTTAAAACGTCAATAAGGAAAATGCAGTATGCTCAGTATAAGCTCCTCTTCTTTTATTGTGCGCACCTTCCATGGCGTTACTCTAAAGCGTATTGCATCATCCATTCCACTGGCGTTACTCTAAAGCGTATTGCATCATCCATTCCACTGACGTTACTCTAAAGCTTCTTACTTCACCCATTGCACTGCACGTTGCCCCTCTCCGCCCCCCACTGACCCCGTCTCCTCTCCGCAGAATCCCCTCGCGGAGCTGGCGACGTCGCTGCGCGTGACTCCGACGCGGGACGGCTGGCGGCGACTGAACCTGACGTCGTTGGTGCAGCGGTGGTTCGCGCGGTCCGGCGAGAGGCTGCGGCTGCTGGTGGACTGCAGCAGCTGCGGCGGGGAGCTCGAGGCGCCGCTCTTCACGCCCCGCAAGCACAAGGGCGCGCACAAGCCCGGGTCTCGACGGGCGGAAGCCTCGCACCGGCCCTTCCTGGTGGTGCACACGGCGCCCACGCCCTCGCGACGCCTCTCGCGCCGCGCCCTCCAGTGCGACAAGAACACACAACTATGCTGCAAGCAGGAACTCTTCATATCCTTCAACGAGTTGGGCTGGGACGACTGGATCATCGCGCCTCGGGGCTACAAGGCCAACTACTGTAAGGGCTCTTGCGACAGCGTGTACCGCACCCCGGACTCCTTCACGAACTTTCACGCCCACGTCCTCGAGGAGTTGCGAAGGAACCGCCCGGCTGGTGCCCTCACGCAGTGCTGCGCGCCCACCAAGCTGTCGCCCATGTCGCTCATATACCTGGACGAGTATTCCAACATCATCAAGCGCGACGTGCCCCGCATGGTGGTGGAGGAGTGCGGCTGCGCGTAACCGGGAGCCCCCTCACCCCCAGGGAGCCCCCGCCCCCCTTCACCCCCGGGGGGCGTGTGATGGTTGACTGTGATCGGCGCGCCCACGCTATGCCTTGCCCGGGCGCCAAAGTGTTCCTGTAACGGGACGAACTTCGGATATAGTCTGATCTGTGATCATAACTTTAAGCCAAGTTGTCGTTGTGTTGTTGTTATTGTTGTTCTTGTTGTACAGACTGTCGAGTGTGCGTCCCCCTCCCATCCATCCCCTCCCTCCCCACGTGCGTCCCCTGTGGTCGCTGTACCCCGTCTGCTCCGCCCCCTTCCCGCCCCCCTTCCCCCTTCCCCCCTCCCCCCCTCCCGTTCCCGATCATGCCGTGGTCGTCATGGGGACTCTGGAGGTCATGAGCTTTGATCCGGCGCTCGTGCCCTGCGTCCCCGTGCACAGGACGAGCAGCATGTGCGCAAGCAGATGCTCACTTGTCAGCATACCGCCCCATAACCCCGGGAACCCTGCCATGCGACGACCGCCCCCCCCCCCATTCACATTAACACTGCCCCTTTGACCCTAGGTCATTATACTCGCACCCCGCTTCGTGGTCGTGACCCCGCCCACCGCCCTCTCCTCTATGTAAGCTCACGCGCCCCGCCCATACGGCCTGCGCCCCGCCCACATGTTCTACTATCCGCCCGCCGCTCATGCATCCGCCCAATACATATGTGTCCGCCCACCAGCCTGTGTTCACACGTCCGCCCACCACCCTCTGTCCGCCCGTCACTTTCGCCTTGCGCAGTGTCTCCCGCCCACCCGCCCCTACCACGCCCACCTACGACCTTCTGTTGTCACGACTGCGTGGCTTTTCCCCACCACGACCTAGCGTGTGAGCGTTGAAAGCACGACCGCCAGAAGGACACGAGAGGACATGAGGTCGTCACGGTTCCAAGCTGAGACTCACAGCTCCTCCCCACGCCACGCCCCCACGCCCCCACGCCCCTCCACTCCCCTCCCTCGGGGCCCCACCCACGCTGCAGGTCCGCTCTGCCCTTCCCCGGGTCCTTCCAGCTGCCAGACCGGGGCTCTTTCGGGTCCTGGAC
>BOPN01000552.1:321609-326609 GCA_017312705.2 Penaeus japonicus | reverse complement strand
TTCGCCAAAATTTGACTCTAAGATTTTTTTCCTGATTCTGTCTAGAAGGACAACTTTCTTACGATGAATATTATAATAAAAATATATTTTTTTTTTTTACCAAAAATGGTTATTCTCCTTCCTCAGTTAGGACTAAAAAGAGGAATTTTGATAATTATAAAAAAGAAAAGAATGGGGCTTCAAGCAACCCCTCTTCTCTTCCCTCCTCCCTCTTCTACCCCCTCCTCTCCTCCCTCCTCTCCTCCCTCATCTAACCCCTCCTCTCTCTCCTCTTCCCTCCTCTACTTCCTCTACCCCCTCCCTTTCTCCCTCCCCTCTTCCCTCCTCCCTCCTCTACCCCCTCACCTCCTCCTTCCCCTCCTCCCTCCCCTCTTCCCTCCCCTCCTCCCTCCTCTACCCCCTCACCTTCCCCCTCCCGTCCTCCCTCACCTCCTCCCTCCCCTTCTCCCTCCTCTACCCCCTCATCTCCTCCATCCTTTTCCCCCTCCCCTTCTCCCTCCTTTCCCCCCTCCCCTCCTTCCTCCTCTTCCCCCTCCCCTCCTTCCTCCTCTTCCCCCTCCCCTCCTTCCTCCTCTCCCTTTGCTCTGACGACTCAATCTATCTTCTTCATCTCTTCTCTCTCGTCTTAACCCTTTTTTTCTCCTCCTCCTTCTGTCATTTTTTTACTCTATTCTTTACTCCATTCTTTACTTTACTCTTTATGTTACTCTTTATTCCATCATTACTTTAGTCTTTACTTTACTTTACTCTATATCTTGTTCTTTACTCTTACCTTATTTTACTCTTTACTCTAATCTTTATTTTAGTTTACTCTTTATTTTACTCTTTACTTTACTTTACTTTTTACTTTACTTGTCTCTTTCTTCTACTTTACTATTTATCTTTACTTTACTATTTGCGTTACTCTTTACTTCACTTTACTCTTTACTTTACACTTTACTTACTTTACTTCACACTTTACTTTACTTACTTTACTTTACTTACTTTACTCTTTACTTACTTTACTTCACACTTTACTTTACTTACTTTACTTTACTTACTTTACTCTTTACTTACTTTACTTCACACTTTACTTTAACTTTACTTTACTTTACTCTTTGCTTACTTTACTTCACACTTTACATTACTTTACTTTACTTTACTTTACACTTTACTATATTTTACTTTACTTACTTTACTTTATTTTACTTTACTTCACACTTTACTTTACTTTCCTTTACTTACTTTGCTTCACACTTTACTTTACTTTACTTTACTTCACTTACTTTACTTTACTTTACTTCACTTACTTTACTTTACTTTACTTTACTTCACACTTTACTTTATTTTACTTTACTTTACTTTACTTTACTTACTTTGCTTCACACTTTACTTTACTTCACTTACTTTACTTTACTTTACTTTACTTTACTTACTTTGCTTCACACTTTACTTTACTTTACTTACTTTGCTTCACACTTTACTTTACTTTACTTACTTTGCTTCACACTTTACTTTACTTTACTTACTTTACTTCACACTTTACTTTACTTTACTTTACTTACTTTGCTTCACACTTTACTTTACTTTACTTTACTTTACTTCACTTACTTTACTCTACTTTACTTTACTTACTTTGCTTTACTTTACTTACTTTACTTCACACTCTACTTTACTCCCATAAGGCCATCTTCCGGTCCGTTCCACCGAGCTGTTACTCTCCTTCTCCTGTGCTTTACCACACTACGGGGTACAACGCTACGGTGCACCACGCTACGGTGTACCTCGCTGCCTTGGTCTGAGAGGTGCATCTATCTGGATGTTGTATGTACCACTGTTGTTGAAGTTTTTTTTTTATTGTTGTTGTTGGTATTAATTATTTTCGTTATTAGTTATTGGTAGCCATTATTTTCGTTATTGGTGTTGTTATTATCTTTATCTTTTTTCTATATTAGTATTGTTGTTATTATTATTATTATTATTATTATTATTATTATTACTAATGATATTAATATCATTATTTTTTATTATTATCACTATTTTTATTGGTATTATCACTGTTATCATCATTATTATTATTATTATCATTATTATTATTATTATTATTATTATTAATATTATTATTATCATTATTATTATCACTATTATCATTATTGATATCATTATTACTATTGTCGTTATTACTCTCATTATTATCACTAAAATCATTACCATCATAGCTAGTATTGACATAGTCATCATTATCATCATTTTTTCAATATCACTACCAGATTTTCCAGTTATTATCCTTTTTCTCTTTGCTTGTTTCAGAGTTAATGGTGTGTGCATGAAATTAAAAGAAAGTAGATTTAACTGAGAAAAAAATAAAAGTCAGTCTTATTAATTAATAATTAAAATCAAAACTGATTCATTGACTGATTGTCTTCTTATTAATTCAAAATGTCGGTCCACAGATATATGTTTCTTTCTGAGACACTTTTCACTCTGTACACATTCTTCACGTGTTTTCTTCTGTGTTTTTTCTGTTTTTTCACTCACATTCTTCACGTGTTTTCTTCTGTTTTTTCTGTGTTTTTTTCACTCACATTCTTCACGTGTTTTCTTCTGTTTTTTTTTTTGTTTGTTTGTTTTTTCACTCACATTCTCCACATGTTTTCTTCTGTTTTTTCTGTTTTTTTACTCACATTCTTCACGTGTTTTCTTCTGTTTTTTTTTTCACTCACATTCTTCACGTGTTTTCTTCTGCTTTTTTCTGTTTTTTCACTCACATTCTTCACGTGTTTTCTTCTGCTTTTTTCTGTTTTTTCACTCACATTCTCCACGTGTTTTCTTCTGTTTTTTCTGGGGGGGTTTTCACTCAAATTCTTCACGTGTTTTCTTCTGTTTTTCTGTTTTTTTCACTCACATTCTTCACGTGTTTTCTTCTGTTTTGTTTTTATCCTGTGGCGTAAGGTGAAGATATAGGTAAATATATTGAAGAAAGTACAGATGTTGTAGGAAAATGAAACTAAATAAAAAATGGCAGAACGCAGAAGATACACAGAGGGAAACTAATCAAGTGAAGACTCCTATTTTCGGTGCCGCTGTGTGAAAGCCTAAGGTTTTGATCTTCATATTTCATCGAAAAGAGAGACTGTGGAAGAAAAGCTGTAATCTCATCTGACTGTAATCTCGGTCGTTGGTATGTATGGTTCTCTTCAGAGAGAGAGAGAGACAGAGGGAGAGGGAGAGGGAGAGGGAGAGGGAGAAGGAGAAGGAGAAGGAGAGGGAGAGGAGAGGGAGAGGGAGAGACCCGGTGGAATTTAGGTGCCTGATCAGTCACAGATGAATTAATTAATAGGGAAACGGAGCAGGAACACTGGGAACTCGAGAAGACATACATACATACATACATGCAGACAGGAGGAGACTGAGAGACAAAGAGCAACGGAGAATTATACAGATGGACTAGATTACATGGTATAAAAATGGTATAAAAATCAGAGATGGTACATCAATATGGAAAAGACATCACGGTACACTGATACAAGAAGTTTCAACGTACCGTTTGCTGTTTGTTGTTTGTTGTTTACTCTCTATCTGTCTCAGAAATCTCGAGTTTGAAACTGCAGCTGAAGGCAAGAAGGAGAAAAGGTAGACACCAACGACCTTCACACCATACCGGGTACCTCCTTTTGAAGATCAGGAAGAAGTGAACCATTTATTATATTTGCGGTGATTTAAGGCATAACCTTGATTGGCCTTAGAGACAGAGATTTCTTAGCGAAAATATAGATATTCATAAATCTGATAAACGGAGACAAACATGATGGAAAAAAGTACATAAAGCTGAGGTACAAAACACATGAAGGGATAACTCCGTTTTGCAATCCTTTGATAGAGACTAACCTTCCTCTTGCTATTATATGGAGCACTGAGATCCTGCACTGTTGCAAACTCCATTTAACGAGGCGAGAAATTATGGTTGGGTTTATCCATGAATGTTTATATTGAATATGATTCATAAAGACACAGAAATCACGGGGGGACGCGGGAAAAATAGCAAAACGGTCGGGCATAATGAGCAAATATAAATAAATATATATAAATAAATATATATAAATCATATACAAAGCCAAGGGATACCATAAAAACACATACAAAGGAAAGTGAGGCTATGAAAGTCATTACAAAACAAATACAAGATTCCAAAGAAAAGGTGTAACAAATAAAATAGAAGACATGGAAGAAGACAAATAGATCTTCAAAGAGCGAGAGATAAATCTATCAGCAAGGCGGGGGAGGGTGGGGGGGGGGAGGGCATAGGGAGATGCTAGGAGGAGGTGCATTAGGCAACTCAGCATATTTTATAAACAAGAGTCCACTTCGGTAATAATTGCATCTTAAAATTTCCCTTTCTGTTCGTTGAAAATGCAATGTTGGGATGAACAGTTATGCTGAGCAATACCTTTATATATATATATATATATATATATATATATATATATATATATATATATATATATATATATATATATATACATATATATATTTTCTTTTCTTTTCTTTTTTCTTCTTCTTCTTCTTCCCTTTGAAGTGTTCTGTTTACTTGAATAAAAGGCATAGAAATGTGAGTATCTTTGGAAATATATATAAAAAAAAGAATAGATGAGGAGTATTCACGTCTTTTTATATCGAGTGAAATGTAAGAATTTAATAATAATAATAATGAATTCCCGTCTTTCTCTCTCTCTCTCTCTCTCTCTCTATCTATCTATCTATCTCTCTATCTATGTATATATATATATATATATATATATATATATATATATATATATATATATATATATATATATATATATATTTCTCTCTCTCTCTCTCTCTCTCTCTCTCTCTCTCTCTCTCTCTCTCTCTCTCTCTCTCTCTCTCTCTCTCTCTCTCTCTCTCTCTCTCTCTCCCTCCCTCTCTCCACACCCTCATTATTTCATTGATTTGTATGTATGTATGTATGGGTGCAAATGTATGTATATATGTGTGTGTGT
>BOPN01000552.1:311609-316609 GCA_017312705.2 Penaeus japonicus | reverse complement strand
TTTGAAGTCAGCCTTTGCGAAGAGGGAGCTGTGGATCTCCCCTATTCAGGGCACTTCGTGATACTTATGATGCGTAATTAGTCCTGTAGATGAAAATGCCGCGACACGGATAACCCTCACACTGCGCCATGATGACAGCAACTGAGTCTTCGTCTCATATATTCCTCAGGATAGAAACTGACCGATGATGACGCGACCACTCAATAGAGGGCACTATAATTATACTGTAAATAATGGGGAATATTGCGCCATCTGTTGAGAGAACATAACAGCACATGCAGGTAATTCCTTGGGGGTTTCCAGTCCACAGCTTGCTACTATCCGTAAATACGTAAACACAGCCATGTTTGAATTTTAGGGCGAGGATGGTGGATTCGGGATATCTTGCCCAAGGTATGTTGCACGAAGTGCCCTAAAAAGGGGGGGTCCAGGGGGGGGCGAAGCCCCCCTTTGGCTAGGGATTAATTAAAAACTAGGCAAAGTTAGGTAGGTCATTGGGTTAAGATTTTGCAAGCGAAATATGCCCCGAAGTAGGACGAGGTAGCACGAAGTGCCTTAAGAAAAGAGACCCAGATTGTGGGGTCCAGGGGTGCAAGCGCTCATTAATTTCACTATATATGAATAGTAGAGGTTGAGAGGAATCCATCGATACCACTTTTGTGGTATTTCGTAACGCGGCGTTATTCGGAAAATTTACCCAAGGAACAAACACAAGCTTTACTTTTTTTAGAATAGGGATAATTTGTTGGCACTTTTGGCTGAGATCTCGATGGTGCGCAAAATAAGAACTTGAATGTGAAGTGTGTAGTGATTAACAAATATACACTCTAAGTATGACGATTCTCCTTCCTAGTTTTCCAAAGAACATTGCTTATGCCAAGAACACTGTAGTACATGCATTTGTACTATAATTACTAATCATCTATTTCTGCTTCTAACCATAATCTACTAGTCATGCTCTGTTCTACCGATGGTTTCACTAAGATCATGCAGGTGTGCATTGAGCATCTGGAAAAAAATCACGAGTGTGCAGTTGCCATACTTGCCATACTGGGGAACATCCACCACATGACACTGTAGCATTCTTACATGCTGGTTCTCATTCAACATTGACAGGAGGGTTACAAGAGCAAAACCCGAGTAGAAATTACTATTTAATCTGTACTTTGCATGATAGTATGTCTTATAGATGATTTCTTGGTTATGGTTAAATATATTAATTGCTCTTTTTCTAGTGGTCAGTGGTTGTGATTCATAGTCGTTATAACCAAAACCACGACCTCAAATTCAACAACCAATGTAAACTCTAATCTCTTAGACCAAATTCAAACAAGATAGAGCTCAGACAATCTACAGATTTCTCTGTCTTTGTATATAGCATGAACAGTGCATAGCAAATTTTGATATCAGTTGTTAAAAACAGTAATTTGGCACTGCTTTTCAGGTTTAGAAATTGATCAGAAACTTTCAAACATTTTTTCCAGAGTACATTTGGCTTGCGTCAGCAGGCGAGGCTTCGCCGAGAGTACTTATACCGGAAAAGCATAGAAGAACGAAATGCTGCCATGCAACAGAGGAAGGATAAAATTAAAGGGTCATTGCAAGGTATTTTTATTTTATCATGTATATATATAGATATTGATTTATTTTTTATATATGTATATAGTCAAGCAAAAAAAAAATGATAATAATAATAAAAAAAAATATATATATATATAATAAAATCAAATAAAACACAAGTCCTTAAAAAATCAATATATAATCCTATCTTCAACAGATGGAACAGAGATTCCAACTGACCTACGGCAGAAGGCCATAGGGCTGATGAACGCAGGCGACTGGGATGACCCCGGGCCACAGCTAGCCGTCGAGCTTGGCGGGGAGGCTGCAGGGGGCGCGACCAACATAGACGACGAATACAGATGGGCGGGTGTAGAAGACCCCAAAATTATTATTACTACATCTCGAGACCCTTCTTCGAAGCTCAAACAGTTCGCAAAGGTGGGAAGGTTTGTCTTTTGTCCTTTTCAAAGATGGTTTCCACCTCCTTTGGGCCATATGTGTAAGGCATTGAAAGTTTTAGAGCTGCGATGTTGAATCCTAAACTTGCCGTCATCTCCACAGGAAGTCAAGCTCTTGTTCCCCAACTCTCAGCGCATGAACAGAGGAACGTACGAGAGCAAACAGCTGATCGAGGCCTGCAGAAGTAACAACGTCACCGATTTCATTGTTTTGCACGAGACGAGGTTGGTGATTTTGTTAAATGTTCCATGCTATATTATCTTACATCTCTGACTCCCTTACGTTAACTAAATGAATTTAACACATTCCTTTTGATGCCCCAGCTATATATTGTGTTTTACTTGAATTAGCTGGCATTTGGTCTTTTTAGAATATCACATATATTCTTAGTTTACTGTATGAATCAAAATGCCTCTTTTATGTATAACGTTCTTTGTTATGATTGTAACAAATTGCCTTTTATCTTTTACATTTACCTTTATATATACTGTATATGTCAATTTGAACTTTTTTATTACTCACCCAAGAAGTGATCCCAATACTGTTCATAGTATTTCGTTTCTGGTCCACATTTTATTAAATGACTTTTGGTAAATAAATACTTGTGCTTGTTTGCTTGTTAACTGTAGATAGCTTTCAAAAAGCAGAAGAGAAGACAGAATCCATCTTCTTTATTTGGTCAAATTACTTCCCAAAAGGTGATCATTACTTATGAATATGCTATTGGGCTAGCAAATTGTAGACTCATATTGTATCTGGGACAACATAATAAATTATTTTGACAACCCTAAGCCAGACAAAGATTTCATTGAATAAAGTCTTAACCCATTCACGTCGGTTGACGTGATAGCACGTATTGTGGTTTTCGCGTCAGACGCCCTGGACGCGCTATGAGGGGAAGCCGCGCGCTCGGGTAGAGCGAGCGGGCAACCGAGGCTTGCGGCTTGTGCGCCCGAGAATCTCGAGGCGTTAGGCTTATGCGTTCGAGAACCCCGGTATTGCGACCGCGCAAAGGCGGAACTGCCCCGGCGTGAATGGGTTAAAAGTTGCTTGAATAGAAAGTTGAATCTGCTTCTTTAGGAAAAAAGAACCAGGAAAATGTTAGTGTAAGATCATTGACTGTGTATTCCAATCTTATCTTTTATTTTTAGGGGTAACCCAGACGCGATGGTGATATGTCACCTTCCTAACGGGCCGACAGCATACTTCAACCTGGCAGACGTTGTGATGCGCCACGACATCCCAGACATTGGGACGATGTCAGAGCAGTATCCTCATCTTATTTTCCAAAACTTCAAATCAAAATTAGGCCTCAGAGTAAGTTGGTGTTATTTTTGTGTGTTGTTTGGAAATTATTGGTGAAACTTAAACAAGGAAGAACTTATCCTGAAATGTGTAAAGAGTCTCCTCCTCCCTCTTTCCCTCTTTCCCTCTTCCCCTTCCCCTTTTCTTTTTCTCCCATTTCCCTTTTTCTTTTTCTCCCCTTTCCTCTGTTCTTTTTCTCCCCCTTCCCCTTCTCTTTCTATCCCTTTTCTCCTTCTCTTTCTTTCTCTCCCTCCCTTCCTCCTTCTCTCCCTCCCTCCTTCCCCATTCTTTCCCTCCCCCTTCTCTTTCTCCTCTTTCTCTCCCTTCTTCCCCCACTGGATTGTATACTCAGGATGATAATTTTAGTAATGTTATTTTCCTCTTTTCTCAGACTCAGAATATTCTGAAGTACCTGTTTCCAGTCCCTAAGGATGACAGTCAACGTGTTGTTTCCTTCGTGAATTGGGATGACTGGATCCTGTTCAGACAGCATACCTACAAGAAAGTCGACGGAGGCAAAGACTACGAGCTGAAGGAAATTGGACCCCGATTCAGCATGAAACGTAAGTTGTTTTGTCGTATCGGATTTTCTGAATTTTGTTTCTTTTGTTTCATAATGTTTACTGGAGCTGAGGAGAATTTTATTCAAATATACCTCGAGTTGAGTACAGTATCATACTGTTGGTAGAATGTAAAATAGTATTTTAAAAGAGTATTTTAATTAGTTTAATATTGAGCATATAATCACTGCATTTCATTTGTTTCGTTCCAGTGTACCGCATTATATTAGGGACTGTTGACCAGGAAGGAGGTGCCGACACCGAGTTCATTATTCGCCCTTACTTGAACACGGCACACAAGCGTAAACTTCTGTCCGATGACGACCCTTGGTAACAGCTGTGCTTATTATATGTTGAGAATTGTTACATGATGTGATTATATAAAGGAAAATAAATTGTAATAAGAAAATGAATTGATGTAGTGGTTTCTGCTTTCCCCAATTTATTTTTGATTTATAATGGAGGAGTTTGGATAAGATTAAGAGGGGTGGAAGAATATGTATATGATACTGTATGTAAATGACATTATGGCTTATATAGACCATTGGTGATGATTATTTGAGTGGTGAGGATAATTATTTAACCCGATAACGCCGGCCGCCGTCCACAGACGGCGATTATGTAATATGCATAGCGCTGGGTGGCGGCATGCGCCGTCAATTGTATAATTGATTTAGGCCTTTGCGTTCGAGAGCCCCGGCATTGCAGCCATGCAAAGACGGAACAGTGCCAGCAGGAATGGGTTAATAATAATGCTTGGTTGGTTATAACAATTAATCAGGCTTAATCATCAGAAACTTCTCCATTGTATTTTTGCCTTTTAATTAATTATTGTTTATATACCTACTTCCTTTTACTTTTTTTCACTTCAAGAATATTTTCTTATTTAGAACAGAAAAAAGAAAATTGTACTCATATTTAAAACAAACACCACCCATGATTAGTGCAGAGAGGTTATTTCAGCTCCAGTCTTTCTATTATGGGTATTTAGACATATTTGGATAACTTAGGAAGTTTTTTTTTAAGGGATGACTCTGGTTTTGTCCAGTGTGTACTCATACACGAAAATGACAATTGCCATTTTTTTCAGTGAGGCTCAGATAGACGGGCAAA
>BOPN01000552.1:286609-301609 GCA_017312705.2 Penaeus japonicus | reverse complement strand
TACATTACAAAGCATTCACAATGTACAAATGAAAGATACAGCTATCAACATTGTTTATTATTGCCCTCTGGAATACCTACAGATACTAAAATTTCAAAAAAATTCCTCCCTGGAAAAAAAATACTGTTTTTTGCCTGACCTATTTCACAAAATACTTTACAAAGTATACAAAACTTGGCCACCGAAACCACGTCACTTCTTGAGGGATTGCATAAAGGTCGTGAGTTCGTATTCGTTCTGATACTGGTCTTCGTCCCAGAGCTCCGGCAGGTTCTCTAGCACTGCCTTCGCTCCCGTGCAGCCAACGCCAAGACCCTGAGTGCTACCTGTGTCGTCGCCACCTCTGTTTTGTGCCTCAACCTTGCCACCAGCATCAAGTGTGAACAGGTCAAGCAGCTGAAAAGATAATGATTATAAATCAATTAATTAATTAATAATAAGAATAAGAATAATGAGAATAGACAAGTAAAAAAATGGAATAAAATAAAATAAAGCAAAATAATAATAATGATAATCCAGTTATTATAAATTTCAATGTTTATAACAGTAATAAAGCAAAATCTATTCAGAAATTAAAACCAACAAAGATAAATTTGCAAATGTACAATTATCACTATCAATATTAGTCAGTCAATTGGTTACAGCTATTCAAGAAATGGCTGTAACTATTACTAACTATTACTAACCTGATTGGTGGCCATGCTAAGCAGACTAGAATTTTCGTGGCTAATCACCGTGTTTGCCGTCATCATTTTAAACTTCTGTAGCCTGAAATGACACGAGTAACATCAACAATAAAACCATGAACTGTTATGCGACGACTGAAAAAAATCAATATTCTCAATATTTTGTTGTGATATACAAATTATTTTCATACCCCATGATCTTCTCCTCAAGGGTTCCTCTTGTGATAAGGCGGTAAACGTTGACGACACGTTTCTGGCCGATACGATGAGCACGATCCATAGCCTGTAGATCCCTCATGGGGTTCCAGTCATGCTCCACAAAAATCACCTATAACGACAAAATTCTGTCATATACAAAAGCACAGGCAATGATGAATTGATTACATACAAGTCTACATGAATAATAGATAATAAATTAATCAATCTAAAACAAACACACAATATCTAAATCTTTCAAAAGATTCCATTCTTGAATACCTTTCTCAAACCAGACGTAACAATAGGACAAATTGTACATCATTAATATTTCCAAGTCAAGTTCTAAATGGGTCGTGTTTTCATGTACTCACAGTATCTGCCCCTATCAGATTGAGCCCCAGACCTCCCACTTGCGTAGTGAGAAGCAGCAGATCAATGGAGGGGTCGGCATTGAACCGCTGCACGAGAGCATGTCTGGATCCTGCGGGGACTGAGCCATCCAGCCGCAAGTACGTCACGCTTGGTAAGTGTCGCCTGTCAGGTGTGAAAGAAAATGTAAAGATGGTTCCAGGATTGAGTTGTAATAAAGGGTTATTCTAGGTGATTTTACTTCAGTTACCTTAGCTATCAAAAGAATGGGGTTTTCTATATAAACAAAAATAATCAACCTAAGACCCTCTCCATATCTGGTTAAACAAATTGAGAAAAAATATATGATATGAATTTTATAATAACAGACAAAAAAAAAAAAAAAAAACATTAAATGTCTCCACATTATATAAAATGTACACGTTCACTTACTTCAGTAAATCATCCTCAATTATGTCTAACATGCCCTTCAGCTGACAGAAAATGAGAGCCCGATGCGGTGACACAACAACTTCAGTCTCTGGGCCTCCACCGGCACCAATGCCGCAATCCAGAAGCAACTGTCTGTAATCAAGAGAACACAATGTAAAAGATCGATAATATTCAGATAATCTTTATCTTTTAAAGGTAAAATAGTTTCCTTGCAGATTTATTAGTTTTCTCTTGTACACATTCATTTCAGTACATAGCTTCATTTTTGGTGCTTAGTGTTTAACACCCCACTCAAAACAAAGGAAAAGCCAAGGAGCATTATCACAAGTTCATTAACCCATTCGCGCCGGATGATGTGCTGACACGTTTCGTGGTTTTTGCATCAGACACCGGTGACAAGATATCTGGGCAAGGCCGGCACTCACAGTGAGCGAGCGGGCAGCCCAGGCTCGCAGCTTGTGCACCCGAGAATTTCGAGGCGTTAGGCTTATGTGTTCGAAAACCCTGGCATTACGACCATACAAAACCGGAATCGCCCCGGCGTGAATGGGTTAAGCTTATCATCACTCCAATTCTATAAACACAGTATAACTTTCTTACAAGCCATATACACTTGTATTCCCTATTCAAGTTGAACCATCTGTTAGTCATGGACTTGTCAGTGCTGTTTCCTAGTTTAGAAAATTCTTGATGGTTAAATGTTGTTTTTTTTTACCAATTGTGGGAAATTCAATTCAAGAAATTATGCTTGCTGAAGTAATACTAAAATTTAAGAGAATATTAATCCCCTTGTTACCTAACCTAATGATGGGTCTTCTACTGGTAAAGATAATGTTCGTAAGGAAATTCATAACAATCACTAAAACAAGGATTGGAAGCTCACTTGATTTAGCTAAAGAGTTGTGTAGTTATTTCAGGTTGTTTATATTGAGAAGACAACATAGACAAAGAATGCAGAATTTGACCATAAAGAACATTACAAAAACAATATATGGAGATCATTCTTAAAAAAAAGCTAATTCCCTTAATGTAATCCCACTATGAACTTACTTCAGAGCTGGCAATTTGGCAGAGTGCGTTACATCCGACAGTGAAGAGCTGCATTCCTTGAGCTGGGCCGTTATCCGCTCATACTCGGGATGTTGTGGTTTCAGTACCAGTTTCGGGTGGTTGCACACTTTCCTCAAATACTGTAGTGCCTGGGGTTTGAGAAAGAATGCATTATTCAATATTTAATTGAGATATAGCTTTTGGAAAATCATATATGGTTGACCTTTTCAAGTTCATATCATGAAATATATCAAAATGCTGATAATGACCTCACTGTGATGTCACTAAAATCAATGATAAAGTCACTAAAAAAATAATGTCACTTAAACCAATCATGAAGTTACTAAAAAACAATGATAATCAAGTGATTATACAGTTAAACTGACAAGAACCACAACAAGAACCAAGAAAATGTTTCTATCTCACCTGGAATATATGACTGTGAGGTTTATTTCCAACATCCTTCTTCTCTTGGTCTGTACTTCTGAGTGCATCGTTAATATCCTGGTTGGCTTGAGTACGAGCAAAGTCCTCATACAACTGTTGTTGCAATGGACTTAGATCACAGTAATAATCCTGTAATGAAAAATTCCAATATTTGTAATACTGAACAACACTTTCTTTTTTTTTACATTCTTTATAAAAGTTCTATAGCTGTGAAATCAAACATGTTGCTTTATACCTTAAAACAAGCTGATAGTATGAGACATGTGCTAGATACACAAGTATAGACCCCTCCACTTCCAAATTTAGAAGACAGCGTTAGTCTTGAGAACTATTATGTACAGTCTACTTCACTCAACTGTTCATTACTCATAGTTGGCAATGCGTGGACCACCAGTTTCGACTTTATATTCAAACTAGATGTCAATACAAGGAACAAGTATGTGTTTCAGGTGCAAGATTTAAAGCAGAGTTTACATACTGGCATGACTGAGGCTTTCTTATTTGTTTGAGGGAACAGAAAATAAATTGAAGGAGCAAATAATGCCCATCATAACTTTGTCTGTAATCTAGTAAAGTATAATATTGCTATGTACTCCCTCAAAAAATCATATTATTGTAAATAACTCATTATAGAAAATATCTGATATTTCTTTTTTGACATACAAAGTGAGATTAATCACTAAATTCTCATATCTGCCAAATTACCGATTGTAACTTACCAACTACATCACCCCTTTGCCACTCTCTACCAACAAATATCCTAATACAACAGTCCTGCATATTGTCAATAATTAGTGAACATCGAAACAGAGTGGACACACACAACTCCCGAAACCTCAGACCACCCCTTAAATTCCATACCTGAGTAATCTTGGGAGGCAAGTCCTTCAGGACATCTTCCTTAACTCGCCTCAGCAGGAAAGGAAGAACCTGCCTATGAAGTGCCTCCATGGCCAGGACGCCTGCTTCTTGCTCCTTGCTTGAGCTCTTGGCGTCCCGAGACTGGAGGATCGGCTTGGCATACCGGGCCATGAACTGCCTTTCCGTGCCCAGGAAACCGGGCATCAAGAAGTCGAAGAGTGACCACAGTTCCAGCACGTTGTTTTGTATGGGAGTGCCGGACAGGATCAGCCGATGATGGGCGACAAGCTGCTTAATGGCCTTTGAAGACTGCAAGAACACAAATAAAAATATTATTCATCCATGAGTTGATATCATTATGCTCAACCTATTAATTTTATCATGCACCTTATATCAAAATTTTCTTAACCGATTGGTGCCAGGTGACATGATATCAGATCACGTGAATAGTTCGCTCTGGCTGGATATCATCCTGTCCCATCATGATCTCTCCCTCAAAACAAACTTCTTACATTGTTACAGATGTATATAATCATAGGAGTTCCACTTGTATCAACACATTTTTATTTACTTGGGAAATTAATGTAAACAAATACAAAAAACTTCCTAGTGCTCATAGAAGCCCAGCGCGGCATTGCGCCAGGTGAGATATCGCACTTAGTCACTGCGCATTCTTGTTAACCAACCAGCCGGGGGAGTGGCATTACGCAAATATAATACATGGCACAAACAGGTTAAAAAAAAGACTTTCTTTTGACATGCAATTTCATAAGAATAACAAGAAATAAACACACAATCAACACTGAGTCGCTTATACATTACCTTCGTCTTCCCATTTTTAATAACGTGACCCTCATCGAGAATCACATAATTCCACTTAATTTGCGAGAAGAAATCAATCTCATTTCTCACGATGTCATACGAGGCTACTATTAGGTTGTGGTCTGGGAAGAACCTCCTCAATCTGTAATAATAAATGGGAAAATTAGCAAGTAAGATTACAATTTGACATACATTCACCTGTATGCTCACAGACCTGAATGCAATAGTGCTGTATAATGTGTGCCCACTGGACGGGAAAAAAAAAGAAAACACACACACACACACACACACACACACACACACACACACACACACACACACACACACACACACACACACACACACACACACACACACACACACACACAAAAGAGGAAGAAAATTAACAGTAAAACCACTTTTGCTAACTTCTGCCTCTGGGAAACTGACATACTTAATTGCCACACTTGTAAGTAAACCTTTATGGGTTAATAATAGGAATGATGACATTGGAAACAGCAAACTGCAACTAAAGCAGAAACAGATAGACTTATACAGAATAGAGTATGAGTATCAAATACCTAATAGAATGATATGTTACAAAAAATAAAACGTACTTCCAAGAGTCAATTATATTGAAAAGTGTTTGTTAATGCACCTATTTGAAAGTCAAAATACACTACCATGTTGTAACAATGCCTGAACAACCCACTATACAAAAAAAGAAGGATTTCTTTCCATAAACAACCCTTGCATAAAGTAGGATTTCCTGACATGGACTTACTTGTATCTCTCTGCCGGAGGACCAAAGTAATGGAGTGGATTCAGGTATTTCCTCTTGACAAACTTCTCAACTTCGTAGACCCAGTGTCCTGTGAGCGTCGGGGGGCACACCACCAGGGACTGAAGGGGTTTACTTCCATTCTGACCCGATTTCTGCACGATAAGATAACATGTCAGCACTAATAAGTAAAAAAATAAGTCAAAACACAATCGAGACTCATCAAATCCTAAAAACATTTCCAAACATAAAGCTGTAATGCTTTGAATTATGCTTAATGCAAAAAAAAAGGTATTATGATGACATGCTCAAGTCATAAACTCTGATTCAGTCCTTACAAAAGTGATAAACTCACCATGTACTCTTTTTTCTTGCTGAAGTGATCACCTGCTAGAATACAGATGGACTGCAAAGTCTTACCAAGACCCATGTCATCACAGAGGATTCCATGAAGCTTGTATTGGTTCAGAAAATAAAGCCAGTTCACACCACTCTGCCAAATAAACATGTCCTTCATTAGCAACCAGTCCTCCCTTTCTCTGCCTCTAACTTTATCTGTTGTTTGGGCCACTTAAATATCTATTGGGTCCAAATGACAACATAGGATTTATTTATGTTGAGTTACCATTAATATTAGCAGTATTTGCTTGTTCTTTGTCCTTTACACACTTATTCTGACTTTCCTCTTTACAAATCACTTCATTATACAGTGCACATTAAAGTTTCAAATGAGAACTCTTATGAGAGCGGCAACACACTTCAGAAAAGACTGTCAATCAGCTGACTACACGCAATTCATCATGGCTGGAGTCTTCACTTTGCCAATGGGCAACTGGGCAATGTCATTATTCCTTAACCCATTCCCGACGGGGGAATTCTAGCCTTGAATGTCCAAATGCCGGGGCGTTCGAATTATTAGGCCTAAATCAATTGAATGGCTGGCACAATACTGTGCCGCCCGGCAACTGGGCTTTTGAATGCGCGGTACACATGCTGTACCACCCGTCCTGTGTGGGTTAAGTAACAAAAGCAATTTAGCAGGCATCCAAGAGATAGAGAACGTGAAGAAACCTGTGTAATGCCACTATGCAGAAGACATATTCTGTATAAGTCTATTTTTTTCTATATTTTCACTGAACTAGATCATTTATTTATAGATTTCAGTATCTTAATCTCAAAAGAAAAAGAAATCAATTGATGAAAAAAAATAAAAAATCAATCAGCCTTTTCCCACAATTCCAGGTACAAACTTACCTGCTGGTACGACCTTAAGTCTGCTTTGATAGGCAAGGGAACGCTGTAGTTCTCAATTTTGGATGGATCAAGCAGTCTCTCGAGGAATTCCCTTTCTCTTCTCTTCTGCTCTAAGAGGACTTCGCTCAGACTAGGAGGGTCCGGCACCCCCCCCTCGAGAGGCAACAATCGGATGAGAGTCGCAAAGCAATGCGTGGCCATGAGGCGCACACTGTTGTCTTGGTCACTCATGCGACCTGGGCACAGATAATAAAAAGTTGATTTCTCTATAGATATCATAAGTATCATTATGGATCATGTATACTATGCATCTTTTTTGCAAAATAATTAAATGATTTATGTATCATTTGCTATGATAAAACTTTGGTCAGTCAGATACAAAGAGATGAAGATTCAAATCCCTATCAGATATTTGAAGCGTGATGAAAATCCTCTATAATTAGAGCGACAAATAAATTCCTCAGGAATGGATAAACAGTCACAATGACCAATGCCACATTGAAAATCTTGCTTACCCAATAAAGGCACAATAAGGAGAACAATATAAGGCACGACATCGAATCCCAAGCGATCAATAACAGCAAATATGCACTCTGCAGCTCCTTGTCTCTTGTTGTCATTATCGATGGCAGTGAGCGCTGGCACGACCTGCTCCACAACATAGGTCATCACAGGCACAGTAAGCACGGTGGCAAGGGAGCCCATCACCCGAGTCGTCATGTGCCGCACTTCACTGTATGGGTGGTAGAGCCAGTGCTCAAACAGCTCCAGCTTTGCCTCGAACTGAAATATTTCATCTTTATTATTTGGGGATCAGTTAGATAAAAAGATGTTCATCCTTCACATTAGAGGTATTGAAATTGCGACAGACAGTGATGGCGATAGAGATGGTTTCATATATGAAAAATGCTGTGTGTCTGGACAAGTATGTGTTTATAATTTGATTATCTCTTTATAACACTATAAAATCACCTATGCAATCTATCTATTTTATACATGGGTGCATTTTGAACAGGCTGCACTAAAAATCAAAATGTAGGTTTTGAATCAGTTTATATGAAACAATTTTCTTCCTTCTTATCTTAAATATAAAAAAATATATGTGCATTCCTAAATTCAAATCATACTGTCCCAGAAGAAGTACAATAAAAAGCTAAATCTCACAAACTTGACAAAGGAAACAAATGTCTATTCTAATCCAAGATCTCTAGGCCAGACTCCAGGAGGGTAACGAACCTGAGCGACCAACTGAGGATGTAGCGACGGCACCACCATCTCCAGAAGCTGCAGCTGGTGTACTGCCTCCTGCGAATCCTTCACAGTGACCTCGTCCTGAGGAGGTACACTGAACGGACTGCACATGAGATCCCACAGCTGAGGTACTTTGGTTGGCAGTTCAGCACCAAAATACTGAGCAATGTGTGTCAGAGCTTTTGTGCACCCTCTTCGCTGAATTTCCGCAAGCTGTTGATTCTGCAAACAATAAGTTAATTGAATGCTAATGCTGAATTCAGTAACTCCAAAAAATATTCAATGTAGGTTATATATATTAATGTGATTTCTGATTTAATGTTTCATGAGAGGAAACATATATGTTGCAATCAATAATTAGTTTAAAGTTACTAGTCTAACATATTCTATCACTATCTAGTGTTATATGCAAGAGTACTTACCCACTCACACAAATTACACCACAAGCACTGTTAACCAAAAGAGAAGTCTATGGATGGAAAATCCCATTTCACTTTCTATTCTCTTAACCTTTCTGTGACAAGCATGTTTCTCAGGGTGGGATCACTTTTGTATTACGTTTTTCCTATTGTTAAAATTACAAGCTATTTATTCCTTCAGTTGTGTAACTTTGTGCAACTAAATACTAATCAACATCAGTACTAGCATACCAAAAATAGACTCCATATCATAACATAAAACTAAAAAATGAGAGATGGGTTAAATTATGTGCTAGCTGGGGAGGTAGCAAGGGTGAAGTCACCAAAATGATGCTTTGAGAAAACTGTGATCATAGTTTTGCATATCAGTACCAAACACAGTTTTTAAGAAATCATATACATTCATTTTACTAATTATACATAGTTTGCCTAGCAGATTTCAAAAGTAAGAAAACAAAATAATGTCATGTTGGCAAAGCCGTTAAAATTTGCCAATTTGTGCAACTTTGCCCTTCGATCCACCATAGGCAACTCGCACCAACACCAATTCCTCCATTGAATATTCCGCTACCAGGAAAAATCAGCGTCAAGCTAACCCATTGGTCGCAGTTTTAAATAAATATTTGTGCAGTAGGATGGCTGGTTTACATTGTCTGGCACGGTGCCATCCGCGTCTATGACCGACTCTGCCTTTGCAAAACAAATCATGCCATCCACTGCTAATGGGTTAACAAACAATCCAAAGTTCACCTCAGAATCAAGAATGGCCTCGGTAACCTCGCTCGGGTCTTCTTTCTTTGCGTTGGCGGGTGGTCTTCCCGGGCCGCGTCCAGTAACTGAAGACGTTCGCCTGAGAAGTTGGCGTTCCGCATTCTGTAAAAAAAAAAATTGTAAACCTCGTGAGGATCGTGGAATGTTAATAAACCCTCAGAGATTTATATATCTATATGCAATTTTTAATCTTAGATCCAGATCCCAATTTCTAGTCTGATTTCCTTCTTCAGCTTAATCTCAGAATCTGTTTCAACCAGAGAATCGTTCTACTTAGAAGTCTGGCCATCCAGAAAATTAGTCAAAGCAAGTGGCAATTATGATATAAGACTCTGCATTATGTACTGCAAATGATCACATTGACTTTACAACTCTATTAACCCATTGGTCGCGGTATTAAAAAAAGGTCTGTGCAGTAGGATAGCTGAATTACATGTCTGGCATGGTGCCATCCGCGTCTATCACCGACTCTGCCTTTGCACCAAATCATGCCATCCGCTGCTAATGGGTTAATATAATCATAATTATCATAATAATGAAAATGAAAATGAAAATGAAAGTAACAATAACAATAACAATAACAATAACAATAACAATAATAATAATAATAATAATAATAATAATAATAATAAGAAGAAGAAGAAGAAGAAGAAGAAGAAGAAGAAGAAGAAAAAAGAGCCATACCTTTAGCTGTGACGATAAGCTCAGTATTCCTTTATGTTTATCAGCATCTCCAGTATTTTTAGATTCCTGTAAATAAATGACACTTAATTAATGTGTTGAACCCCTAAAGGACAGCGAAGTTCAGAGGTTCATGTATACACTGGATGGACAAATTTTTTTAGTTATTGCCTTTTAATTAACTGAAGTAATTTGTTCAAATTGTTCTGATTTGGATATCTATTACGTAAATAAATTTGGACACATTTTCGGAAGAGTCTGCTGTGTTCCGTCCAGTGAGCACACACACCTCAAGACAAACAAATATTTTGTCTCGAAGGGTTAAAAACAGAGGGTATCTATGATAAAGAATATCTATGATAATGATGAAGTCTCAACATATATCACTCTATATCACCATGCATAACATTTATTCCATTTCAATCTTTATTTTTAAAAATTCTTCTTCTTTTTCTTTACCTCATGAGGAATTTTGGGAGTAAATTCCTGATCCACACAGAGAAAAGACGCAAGGTTCTTGATCACTTTGCCGTTGGGGTTGGTCTGTCGGTCCATACACAGCTCCAGGAGCTTGGTAAGGTCCTTTGCAGCTAGAGTCTGTGACACAAACGGGTAATAAATAACTAATGTAAATGCTGTATGAGTCTTCTATCCAAATAATATCAAAATATCTGCATCATGAAGTTCTACAATGTTATTTTTATAATATGTATATAAGCACGTAAGTTGACTCATATTTACATACAATATCAAGAAGTTTGTTTATTTGTTTCTTAAGAACTTTGAAGATCTGATCATTTTTTCAGATACACACCAATATATTAATTCATGTGCAATATTTTTTTTTTCTTTTATAATATAAGCTTGAAAATAAGTATTCTGAAGATCATCTAATGGTAAAAAAAATTCAACTGAACTTAACACAAGCTAACACAAGGCTTGTACCCTGATGCTCCCTAGCTAAAAATGCGCCTCCAATACCACAGGTTAGAGGCTGCAAGTTCAAGACTCTTTTCCATACCTGCAATTGTTCAATCTTTTCTTTCTTGATGCTGTCCATGAGGGGTTTAATGATTGGATTGAGCTTGGCCGGTAAAATACGAAACCTCACGACAGCTCCAGAAATTATTGCCTGAGTCCTGTAGGTAAATTTAAGAAAAGGATCAATAAATAAAGATAGTGTGAGTACAAGTTAACTTTCTTAGTTCGTAGATCATAATTAGGAGCAATTATGGTTATCTAAGGCGTTTCTCTGTTTTTAGTATCAAGTATAAGCTGATTGTGCCTAGATTTTAACAAGACTCTTGGATCAATATTCTTTTATAATGCTTCACATCTGCAATAAAAATATGTATAAAATATCTATGAATCAAAGGTTTTTATTCTTAGAAATCTATTAATATTATATATATGATCCTAAATTAATCCTACAGTAAAACAAGCAGAAAACTTACGTTGTAGATAAGCTTATTTGGTCAGTTGAGGTTTGGGATACATTATTCTGAATAGCTTTCCGTCTCTCCTCCAGTGTACTATGAACTTTGGGTCTAAGGCGTCCTCCATTAAATAATGTTAAAGCTACATGCCCGCTGAGATTCTGAATCTGAAATAATAAAGGGTAGGAATTTTTAAAAACATGCCCTAGAATTAAGATGCTGTGGATGAAGAAAGGGACACTCGCCTTTTCTTCCAAACTCATCATAGACACGGCTACTGTTCGAACTGCCAGTTTCAACTCACGGAAATGTTGATGATGATAAGACACAAATCAAAAAGAATATAATCATACTTTGCTGTTAAATATAAGAATAGAAAATCCCATCTCCTCTTAGACACCACTCACTGAGACTGACCCTGACACTTCATTCCTCACAACGGAAAGTCGTCTGGCCTTTATGAGTTGCTTAGAAATAATCTCCTAATCATATATACCCAAATATAAGTCAGACAACAACAGACATCAATATATCAAAATAAGGGAAAACAACAAGACACCAGCAAGTCAAAATAAGCTAAAGAACAACAGACAACAATACAACTTACCTGTTCTAGGGTTAATACTGGAGCATTTGTGAAGGCATCATCCAAAGGAAGCTTATAATGTCTTAGCATAGCCATAAAGTCACGTGTTTCCTGTTGTAATCTAAAATGGAATAAAAGTGTTACAAAGTATGGATGATCAAATTGTAGATAAATATCCCACATACAAAATAACCTCAATAATTCACACGTGTAAAAGAATCAAGCTCAACTCACCTTGTAAAAGACAGAGCAATTTCATCATAATAAACAACCTCCATCAGACATGAATGCAGGGCATTCTGAAGGAGTGAATGGCACTCTTGGTTGGCATACATTGATGCCCATTCCCTAACCACAGCTCCTGCTGCTAGTCGCTGCACTGCCGAACGTGAGCTGAGATGTGCAATAAGAAGGCGAATATAGCATAGAACAGGAGTTTCCTCAGGAGGGTATACTATCCCAGGCATGGGCTTAATCACATAGTTTGAAAGGCAACCTGGAACAGTAAAATAGGATGTAATCATTGTCATCTTCTAAGGAATGAAATACAAGTGGAAACAACTCATAAAGAACAAAGACATTTAGGCACATTTTCCTACATTTTTAAGTTCCTCATTCAGTGTTGCAAATATAAAATGCCAGTTTCAACATCTGTATCTGGAGTACAGGCAAATATAAATAATACAGGGCATGTGTTTCAGATACAAGAGTCAAAACTAGTAGTTCAAATATAGGCAACACTGAGTAACAAACTCGGAAAGTGGAAGGGACAGTACATTTTTACTCACAATATTTTCTTTCATTCTCATATAACATGGGGAAAAAACAATAATCATAAATGATCACTTACCTAGGAGTCTTGCAGCAGCACATCTGGCCCTCACAACCACAATCTGTTTCTCACAAGGATCATTATACTGTTCACAACCACCCAGGTAATATTTGGCTTCGGGTCTTTCTGCTGGGTCACTTAGGGTGCCGACACGCAGTCGTTTCCCCTCACCCGACTATGAAAGAAAAAGTATGTGTATCAAAATATGTATATGGAGTAGATACATGAAATTGTGTTATCACTGTACTCAAGAGGAGAGAGAGAGGGGACAGAGAAAGGGAGGAGAGAAAGAGAGAGAGGGAGGAGAGAAAGAGAGAGAGGGAGGAGAGAGAGAGAAAAAGGGAGGGGGGGAGAGAGAGAGAGAGAGAGAGAGAGAGAGAGAGAGAGAGAGAGAGAGAGAGAGAGAGAGAGAGAGAGAGAGAGAGAGAGAGAGAGAGAGAGAGAGAGAGAGAGAGGGAGAGAGAGAGAGAGAGAGAGAGAGAATGTGGAAGGTGGGAATTGATCAATATATGTGGTGGACACATATACACAGTACATGTCCTTGCACATGAAAAAATATCACGTACACATAAGCACCACAACTATCATACTTCTATGAAACATTAAATCTTACCTATTTGCACACTGAAAAATCTCATGCAACTGACCTTATTATGATGAGCAATTAGTAAGAGCGTCGGCTCCAGAGGAACCTTGGGGTTGGCCATCATGAGGCAGAGCCATGAGGCAATCATGGGACACACAGCTGGCAGCAGGTTCTCGAGGGTCGTCCTTGCCAGCATCTGCTCCCATATCTGTTCCGTGCAACAGAAATAAAGTATGGAAAATCTTCTAGGGCCAAAACAATGATAATTACTTCTTACAAGTATGAACTATTTTCATAAGCACATGACAAAAGGTTTAATTATCTAGTGATATAATCATGAAAGCTTTATACAAAAAAAAAATATGATGATATAAATTTTTCTTGTTCTTGCAAATTTCAAATAAGTTATGGACAGCCATTAAATTAATTTAATTTATATATATATATATAAAAAATTCTTGTAACTTTCAAACAGGTTATGGGTAGTGCGCAGCCATTAAATGAATTTCATTCATATATCATAACAAAAAGACACAATTTAAGTAACTCTTATGACTAAACCCTCCACTGCAATTATAAAATGGTATGTTACTGATAACAGTAATCAAGAAAAGTATGTTTTAGATGACAGCAATTAAGAAATGGCACATTACTGATATCACTTACTTAGTATCATATATAGACAACTGACTTTCCCTACCTTATAAACAAGCTCAATGTTCTCTTCCGAGGTTTCTAACAACGCTCTCTGATAAACGTGAGAGAGCGCTGGCTGGATGATGGGATTCAGCCATTCTAAATAATTCCTACATTCCGTGCCTTCTTCAGGTGATTTGGCATCTGCCTCCATACTTTCTGGCTCTCTTTTCACTTCCTCCTTTCCTTTTTCCACTTCTGTTTCCTTCTCTTCTCCCGTCTCTGGCGACTGACTTTGGCCGCTAGTCTCGTCCTTCTCTGCCTGATCATCAGCAGAGGGAGGGACCGTCTCATCATCCTGCTTCTCCTCGTCAACCTGCATCTGATCCTCCTTCTTGATATTCTCTTCCGCTGCCGGTGATTTCTCCGTTACCATGTCCTCTACCTTGGCTGCCGCGTCTTCTTGACAGTTTGTTGCATCTTCTTGCTTGATGTCACTCTTGCTGCTTCCTTCTGGCTCTGGAGGTTTCTCCGTTGCCGTTCCTTCCTCTTTGGCTGCTGTGATTTCGTGGCTGTTCACCGTGTCTTCTTGTTTGACGTCAACTTCCATCCCCACTTCCTCTGACTTTTCTGTTTTAATCTTT
Source organism: Penaeus japonicus (assembly GCA_017312705.2). Taxonomy (NCBI): domain Eukaryota; kingdom Metazoa; phylum Arthropoda; class Malacostraca; order Decapoda; family Penaeidae; genus Penaeus; species Penaeus japonicus. Next base: position 286,888 of record BOPN01000552.1, on the reverse strand, counting down.
GAGCTGTGTGAGGTTATCGTGAGCGTGGCTAGGGTCGCGAGCGCAGATCCTCTCACGGAACTACTCGAGTGGTAAAGAAATGGCCACAGTCTAGGAGCTAGTTCTTTCAGGTCACTTTGCATACTGTCAAACAAAAAGGAAGGCTATCAATTACTAATAATAAATTGACTGAAGAAAATTACATTCAATTATAATTTCTATAATAAATTCATTACTGTTCACAATCAGAAAGTATTCCCTACCATTTTTGGCATTTTCATTTCACCAAAAAAAATTCAC
>BOPN01000552.1:276609-281609 GCA_017312705.2 Penaeus japonicus | reverse complement strand
AAGGGCATTGCTTTTCCCCAAATACCATGCCTCAAAATAACTGGGCTTCCCATTGAAAAAAATAAATAGCATGAATGAATCTGTACACAATCATCCAGAAGAGGATTAGTATCATAACCCAGGTAGCTTATCATACTTACACATTCAGACACATCCATTGACTTCTGTCTTGCTAATATCTTAGCCTTCCGCCGAGCTCGATTTATCTCCCTGGAGCTTAACGGTAAACCCGCAGATTTCATCTCCCTTCTTATTATGTCCACAACGGCATCCTGTGCAAAATATTACAAAATATATAAATAGATAGACATATAAGTGAATGAAAATATTGATAAGAAATAGGAAATATTATGAATATTAGATACTTACATAGCTTTAAAGGGAGGGAGGGAGGGAGGGAGGGGAGGGGAGGGGAGGGGGAGATATAGAGAGGGAAAGGCGGAGAGTGATAGGGAAAGAGAGGGAGGGAGAGAGAGAGAGAGAGAGAGAGAGAGAGAGAGAGAGAGAGAGAGAGAGAGAGAGAGAGAGAGAGAGAGAGAGAGAGAACTTACTTTTTCTTGGCCATTGTGTGATGTGATTCCCTCTGTATGCGAGTCTGTTAAATCTTCATTTGTAAATAGATTCTGAGTGTCGACCCCAATGACTTCCGCGACATCCAACCCGAGTCTCTGATTTACTAGCTTCCTCTGACAATTAATTCGTTCCACAGGATCCATAGCTGAAAAAAATATATATACAAAGTTATACATCCATCCATAGCCAAAAATAATTGGTTTTACACTACAGGTTCCCCAATTTGCAAGATCTATGACAGTGACTTCTTTCAATGGGCATTTTATAAGGCAGGGTAAAGCCTGTTACCCCAAATAGATGCACTTCCTAACCTTGGACTATAGCATTTACTTGCATACCCTACTGGTCCTTAACTATGTATGTTACTACTGTACCATGACAAAAACATATGCAATTTATCTATCTATCTATATAATCATCTATTTCATTATCTATCTATTTCATTATCTATCTATCTATAAGCTAACAAAATTCTTTTTCAGAGACACAATCACACAACACGGGTAACAGAAGCAAGTACAGAAAAAATCCTTACGAATATTTTCATCCTCCGCTTCAAACTGCTTCTCGTCGGCGGCCATAAGATACGACCCCTTCTGCAGGACGTGGCTGATGTTAAACGCACCCAGTGACAGCCGGCCGGCCACTGGCTTGCACATTTCTTCATCCACATATTCTGGCCGGAAAAAAACACACTTCGTGCCAAACATATTTTCACTATGCATAGAACTAATATCAAACACACTGGGAATATATGAAGAAAATCTAAGGTAATTATTATGGTGTGTTCTAAGGACTCTGGTGTAAAGAAATGCTTTTTTTTGCGATGATAATTTTAAAAAGAATTTTTGGATTGGCTCGGTATTAGGCATTGAAGAAGATTACAATCAAACACATGTTAATTCTAATTTTGGTTACAGTACACCAATTTTTGTACAAGTCATGTCCATGCTTCCACTTCAATTTTGTGCCAGAGTTCCAGAAATTGACTATAGTATAAGAAAACTACTGATGATGATGATGATGATGACAACGACAAAATATTAGAATATTGATTTCATCATATCATCAATATCTATGCCCATATTAATATCTTTATCAATATCAGTATCATCATTATTATCAACTTTATTATCAATATCACTGTGAATAACACTGATAATATTAATAGTTAATAACAATAAATTAATAATAGTAATGATAATGATAATGGTAATGATAAGAATATGCATATTAAAATGAATGTGAAAATATTAATAGTCAATATCAATAAATTAATAATAACATGATAATGATAATAATATTCATGTTAAAATGAATGTGATAATATCAATAGTTAATATCAATAAATTAATAATAAAATGATAATGATAATAATATTCATGTCAAAATGAATGTGATAATATCAATAGTTAATATCAATAAATTAATAATAAAATGATAATGATAATAATATTCATGTTAAAATGAATGTGATAATATCAATAGTTAATATCAATAAATTAATAATAAAATGATAATGATAATGGTAACGATAATAACATGTATATTAATATGAATGTGATAATATTAATAGTTAATATCAATAAATTGATAATAATATGAATGTAATAATATTAATAGTTAATAGCAATAAATTGATAATAATAATGATAATAATATGCATATTAATATGAATGTAAATGTGAATATGAATATCAACATTAATATTAACCAATATCAATATCAATATTAACAATAATAACAATGACACTGATAATAATGAATAAATAATCACTACTAAAAATAACGTGAATACTACTTCTATTAGTAACAACAACGGCAGTAATAAAATATCAATAACAAGAAAAATAAAAATGATACCAATTATAACTATTATGATCATTATTACCATCATCATCATCGACAAAATAATCTTAATTAAAAATCATCAATCATTTCAAAATTCCCAAAGACCTTGAGTAAAAAAAAAAAAAAAAAAAAAAAAAATCAGAACCCGAGAGCCTTAAAGCCGCACCTCTCTTGACAGGCTGTGGATTCCACTGCGGAATGTTGTTCACTATGGCCTCGACCGCAAGACCTGCCGCTATTCTCGTCTCCCATGACTTAGAGCTCAGGTACACGTGGATGCGACTCAGGAGGTAGTTTAGGTCGTGAGGATGCAGGCGAACGACTTCTCCCAGTTGCTGTGCCGCTGCCTGCCGTGTGACCCCAGACCCTCCCGTCTCCAGGAGCAGGAACAGACGGTCTAATCTGTAAGCAGTTTTGCCGAGATAGTTTCAGACTTTCTGTGTTATGGGGTGGGTGGTTTATAGGTTGAGTGGCTCTGAGGTCGAGTGCTGGATATTTGCTATGATAGATTCTCCGTTATGGTCGAGATCTAGAAAGACTGGTAAAAAAGTTACTCTCTTTTCTGGCCAAAGACTAGTGCGGATAAATCTACAAGGCTGAAAAGTTCTCATCTCTGTCTACCTTTCCTCAAAGAAGAAAAGAAAAAATAAAGTCCAATTCTTAAATATATAGATCTCACTTTCTAAGTTCAAAACAGGCAAAGAACCTCACAAACTGCTGTTACCGCTTCTATAACATATTATCCCTCATATTACAAAATTCCTGTATTAGGTATTCACATAAGCATATAGAATAAAAGGACCAAGTATCCATATGCTGAAGAATCTATATATATAAGCAAATAACTGTAAATTAGTCACAGAGCAATAAGCCAGCAATTTGCAACTTTCATTTGCATTGGAAAGGATGTCCAGCAAATTCCCATACTTGTATATAGGATTATTAACTTTATTTCAGGATAATTCCTCTCAATTGTTATCCATCCTGCTTTATGAAAAATATGTAAGAAATTAAGAATGTATAACAGGATTTAATAAGGTCTGGTTTACTTATAGGAAAGAATTGTCATAGTAAGGCCCTATCATAGCCTTGCCATAATTCTACACAATGTGTGCTCATGAATAGTATAAAGGAAAATTTATTAAGAGTCAAATGCCAAGCGAAACATATTTAGAAGCATATTCTCCCTCTCACTTTGCAAACCCAATTAAAGATCCCATTCATTTCACTCAATGAATGTGCACTTTTTGTGACCCTGCTGTACTTTCATCCATAAATTCCACCCAAATCCCCCTTTCTAATCCCATTAATCCCGCAACCAAGCCCTTCTTTTCAACAGCCAGAGTGCATTATCAAGCATTAGAAATTCATAATTTGCTCGTAAAGGAAGAGAGAAAGAGAGAGAGATAGAGTAAATGTATGTATGGCTGCAGCTCAAGGCCACACTCAGACGTCCTCCTCCTCCTCCTCCTTCTTCTGAAGAGACCCCAACGTTTTCCTTTTCCTTTTTCTCACCTGCTCGACATCCTTGCACGGGTTTGGGAGGGAGGGAGGGAGGGGGGATTTTCCTAATTGCAAGCTCAGTATAGGCTAAGGTAAGGTGTCATGCCGCACGCTCTATCCATGTTGCATGAGGAGGCTAATCATTAAGAGAGAATTTCCATGGATTTTAATTGGGACTCGACGACCGGACTCGCCCCCTCCGCCATCCCTTTCAACGACACATTTCACTCAAGACAAATTGCGAAAATCGACGTCTATTCAATGCACAATGGCTAGTGGCACCGTGTGATAGATATCTTTTATATGTATGGGTACTCTCGGATTGGGAATCTCCTCGGTGGCGATAACTAATGGACGCAAAATACTACTATAAAAATGGGCTTTATTATCTAGAGCATGTTGACGGCGTCATGATCATTTTTATACTGTGGTCCAGGAAGAGCCGTTCACGCGTTTTGGCCCCTGCCTTGTTCTCTGATTGGTCCGTCGGACGCTCTCCTACGCGCTGATTGGTCCGTCGTTCTCGGTCTTCGCATGTGCGCAGGCGTCAACTTGGACGCGGCAAATTTAAATGGACTGGGTTGCTTTTTATCAATGAACTAAGCCCTTATATCGTGATATTTGTAATGATGTGATCGTTATTGTTATCCTCGTTATCACTATTATTATCATCTTCATCGTCATTATTATTCGTATTCATTTTTTTGTCATTACTAAAACTATTATTATCATTATCACTATTGTTCTCATAATCATTGTCATCATTATAATCATCACAATTCTTATATCATTATAATCGTTGTTGATATCATTGTCACTTTTGTTATCATCATTATTATTATTATCAGCATCACTACCATTATCATGATTACTATTATTATCATTATTATCATTATTAATATCATTGTCATAATTATTATTGTAATTGCTATCATTATTATCATTATTATTATTATTATTGTTATTGTTAGTATGATAATTATGGTAATTATTACTATCATTATTATCATTATTATTATCATTACTATTATCAATATCATAATCGTTATTATCATTATTGTCATTATTATTTT
>BOPN01000552.1:264109-269109 GCA_017312705.2 Penaeus japonicus | reverse complement strand
TTGTCCACAGAAAATATTTATTGAAATGATGTTGGCAGCTTTTTATGAGGCAATAGATGCCTACAAACCTCCATTATGTGTATTCAGGAAAAGATAAGAGTTTGTAGATATTCCCTCCAGTTTATCATCAAAATAAGGAACCAGTCAGAACTGTCTGTCTTGCCAGAATATATGTTCATAGAGATTTGTTGGCCTTTTTGGGTCACAAAGTATGGAGGTCACAACATTCCTTGATGCAATCCTATTCTGGATGATTGCCAAATTTGATATTAACAATGCATTCCTATTTCTTTTTTTTCTTTTTTTAAATAAACACTTTCATCAGTTTTTGGTGTGGTTTGAGTAGCAGTGAAATCCTACTAAGAGAACATTGCTAATTCTAATAATTCTGGATGGACTGCTTGTGATATTGGTGGTAATAAGGGTGGTGCAGCAGAGAGCAATCCACTTTTATAAGTGGATTATTGTCAAATAAGGAACAAATCCAAGCTTCATGAGAGTAGAAATTATTGTTATTTTCAATCTACCCAGCATTTTCTTGGGTATATTTCATTCCTATCTTTTGTTAACTATGTCATTGCTATAGATGGTCAAAAATAATATGAATGGATGATATTCTGGTACACTGTCATTAATATTGTTAGTATTGGTAATACCACTCTTTAATAGATTAATGCTCTCCTTTGATTAATAAAAGGTATGGTTGCTTTATCCTCTCTGTGATTAGTCAATTGGGTGTATAAAGGCAAGCAAAAATGCATATACTTTGAATAACAGTACTCTACTGTGACTGTTACACTGGCAGAAAAAAAAATACACAGAATAAGTTAGCTACTGTCTCACTTTTCAGTCAACCTATTTTGAGTATAGAGGGTTTAAAAAAAACAAACTTGCAATTATCTATAGTTGATATCTATCTATCTGGATATATCAGGGGTGTCAAACTTATAGACCAAGTCTGAAAGGTTATAATGCAAGTGTACACTATGCCAGTTAGTGCAAGAGATAAAAGACTCATTGATAAAATATATAAGATACAATTTTGTTGCTTTAAAAAATAAAAGACCCATTATATTAATCTAAAAATCTAAGAATTTAATGTAAATGACATTCTTAAAAGACAGGGCCACTTTAATCTTGTAAAACGTAAGATACATTTGGCTGAAGCAGCAGATATCCAGTTGGCCACAAGTAATTATGTTAAGTTGCATGTTTGACGCATTCAGTCTAATTCTTATTTATTTATTCTTCTTTTCTTGTTTACCTGTAATTTCACAGATTTATATTTCCTTCTCTTTTCTCAGACACTTACAATGGGAGGAAAGGCAAGTTCACAAAAAAACCCAACTTCTGAACTCATAAATTCCAAAGCTGGAGATGGCATCAAGACAATACGGACAACAAATGTTTTCAAAGCTGTCAATTTTGAACTCTACGTAAAACCGGTAAGTATTGTACACCCATGCTATAATTCCAAATAGATAATTCATCTATAATAAATGTATGCAGTATCTTCATACTTTTCAGTTTCTTGACCTCTTTTTTTTTTTTTTTTTTTTTTTTTTGCCATCTTCATAAATGGAAAAGTAATTGAAAATCTCTCCTTTGCAGAATATAGCTGTGATGACTTTTGGAGTAGTGGCTATTTTGTGCAGCACAGGCTATCTTGCATACATGAAGGCATCGATGCAAGAGAGTAAAACTTACGTGGCAATTGCCGAGGATGGATCGCAGCATTTGACAATGAAAAAATCGAGATGGGAGTGACGAGAGGAGTGGTTATCACAAACCGACGTTTTAATGTTGTTATACATAGAGTAAAACTAAGGTATTACAATGGTTTTTATTATCTGGACAAAAGGAAAAAATATATGCATAGATTTTTCTAGAGCTAATTTACAACTGTTTTGGCAATATCTTGAGAAGTACTAAAAAGTTGTACAAATACATATATATACATACATACATATATATATATATATATATATATATATATATATATATATATATATATATATATATATATATATATATATATATATATATATATATATATATATATATAATGCAGTACATAAAGGAAATAAAAATACAAATGTGTACAAATTCCCTTCTATATATACACAATTAGCTTGGTTGCCCAAACCAAGATCTTTCCTGATTTCGGTCTTGGAACTTAACTTTTACTAGCCTAACCTTGACTGTATACTATAACCTATGAACATTAGGCCTATGAGTGAATTACATTTTTCACTGCATATTATTACATTGTCCTTAATATAATTATGAAAAAATAGATAAATTATATAAAAAGATTTACAATATTTACAGATTATCAACAAATAGAAAAAAAAAAACATTTCACTCAAAATGGTCTTCCCTCCTGTATATAGTAAATTAAAAAGTTTTGCAATACCTAGACTTTTTTATTCTAAGGTATCTCTTCCAACTTTCTCCCTTAAATAATGTCATCCCTTAAATGTATAAAATTATTTTTAGGACTTGTCTTGTACTTATTCTCAATTTTTTTTTCTTTTTTTTTTCTTTAAAGAGTTAATTCTAAGTGGCAGATAAATCATTTACTGAATACATGGCAAAGTGTGAAAGAAGAAATAACAATAATAATATGAAATATTAGGAACCATGGTTACACCACACTAGAGAAGAATTAAACTGCCTTCCTTTTCCTGCTAATATTTGCATAAATGTTTGTGGTTTTTTGTTTTTCAAATTAAAAATTGGCTGATTTTTAACATTTTTTTTTTTTTGTGATGGCACACTTATATCACTAATTAGCTACACTGAGCTCCTTGTAAGATTTTAATTTCTTCATCTTAACATGAAAATGAAAACACATCAGAAGTCGAACAAGAGAATTTTTTCCCCATAGGATTAAGTTCAAAACCTGAACTGATTTTATGTAGGGAATGAGACTTCAGTTTCAAAAGTGAAGACAATTTTGTCTTCAAATAGTGGAGCTTTCATAATCTGTACACTAAGAGTTACAGACTTTTTCAGTTTTTTATTTTGGCTGCATGTAATGATGTAATGTATTTGGTATTGTGTAATATGGCACACCGGGATTTTCCATTCTGTTATCATGTCTCAAGTTTTGCGTTAATTCTGGCCCTAGACCTGGATGGTGCAACTCACTACCATTTCCCCGAAGGTCTCCAACTCCAGGAAGGTTTCTAACATCTGTAGGCACTACTGACATTGCATCGTTTTTTAAATCAATCCTGTTTTCAGTTCTTCCATCCGATGGAATCGTTGTTCTGAAAGTCGTGTTCACCGTACGCAATTCCACAAGAGATGTCCGAGGTCTGTTGTTATCCTGATGAACTTCATGTCTGTAGTCGGGCCTAATCAAGTCCTGGCGGACGAGATCCGTCCGTTGCATTTGGGGTTGCTGGTGGAGGTCGTGCCTGGCCATTTCCTGTCTCGCAGCCATGTCCTGGGAGTGGAGGTCGTGCTTATGTATTTCAATTAGCTGGTTATGAATGTCGTTCCTTGGGTCCTGAGTGGGATTTGGAATAGAACTATGAGAGTTCTGAGCTGCTGGAGTTTGTGTAGCCTTTTTCATCTCTTTCTGGAGTTTCTGCTGATGAAGCTCATCTTGCACCTTTTGGATGTAGTCCAGCTTTTGTTCATGTGCTCTCTGATGTGCTTCCATGCTATGCACTGAACTTGAGTCATGCAATGGATCTGTCACAGGATTATTCTGCAGGTCAGGGCTATACTCAAGCATCATGTCAACATGAATGGCTGATTCCAACACAGAGAACTCATCAAAAAGATGTCCTCCTCTTCGCTGTAAGTACTGTCTTATGACTTGACAAGCAATAACTGCTTCAGACACTTTTGGCAAAGCTGGAATGTTTTCAACTGGCATGTCAACATGCTGGTTTGTCTGCTGAGGTTTAGCATTTGAAGCATTAAACATATTTGAATAGTGGGGATATTGCACGGCATTGGGGACCATTCCCGACTGAGAGTTACCCTTCCCATCCTGACTCTCCTCTGAATCAGCTGTGTCCAGATCTGCATCACAGTTGATAAATGTATCAAACTCCTGCTGACTGACACCTGGGGGTGGCCCCACCTGATCAATGACATTAAGTGCATCTACATCTTTACTAAGTCCTGCTTTAACTACTCCTTTCACAATAGTTTCTGGACTAACATGTCTCCAAGCTTTGTGTATCATGAAAACAGCATCTAAGGCAGAAATTCCATGGGAAAGAGTAGGTGGGTTTAACACACTGTGATTAAACATACTGGCATGAGCCAGATGTTCATTTGCTTGAATTTTGGACAATATATGTTTAAGTTGTTGATGTCTGTACAGTGACTTAAAAACATTAATGATACCTAAGCGAAATGGCTGTAAAACTGAAGCTGTTCCTGGAGGAAAGAAAGTTATATTAATGTTAAAAAGATGAAGATTTTCCGGGTGATGAGCAGTCTTGTTGAGAAGAACCACTATTTTCTTCTTTTTCGATCGTAGTTCTCTGTCCCATTCACGTAGCCAGGCTGAAAAAAACTCTAGTGTTATGGCCACTTTAGGATGATAGTGATAAGGACATGGAATTGTTGCAGAACCCGTCAACTGGACTCGACCCACAACCGCTGCCGGCCTACGTTCAGTGCCTGCCAAGTTGCATGCTAGTATAACTGACATCCTGTCATTTTCACCACTATTTCCTTGATTCATAAAATCAGGTACATTATTATACAGAATGACTGTTTCATCAATGACCCACACATTCTGAAGAGGAACTTCTTTTGTGGCCTTGGCAAACAAGTATCTTCTCCAGTGGTTGCCAAGCTTGGTAACAGAGGGTGCCCCATCTTTGTCCTTGAACCTTTTCAGTGTCACTCCATTCCTATCCTTCCACCTCCCTAGCCATCCTGCAGACGGCTTGAAATCAATACCCATTTCATTACCAATTGATTTTGCTTTCTCCATTAGGATGGGACCAGAGATGGGCAGGTCTTCC
>BOPN01000552.1:239109-256609 GCA_017312705.2 Penaeus japonicus | reverse complement strand
CCACACCACCATCAGCTCTTGGGCGGGACTCGCTTAGTACAGCAAGACAGACGTCCCTCCATGTCTGTCTGTCTGTCTGTCTGTCTTGCCTTGGTCTCTGTGTCTACCGTGTCTACCTTGTCTGTCGTGTCTGTCTGAAGCTCCTTTATGTATCCGCGACATCAGATTGACATTCAAGATGGCGACCAATAAGACACCGGGGTTATTTTCTTATAGTAATTTGGTCCATGCCGTTGCTGGAGGATGTGTAAGTATTGGATTTTTTTTTATTTTCTGTCATGAAATATATTTATTTTTGGAGAGACTAATTGACTCTTGTTTGATTCTGGTTTTAATTGAGATTATATATGATGCTTTTTCTTTATATATTTCCCTCTTGGTGTTGGTTATGGATTTATTAATATTTGGAATGTAATTTTTCCGTAATTATTGAATATAATGAAGAGTTATATCCTCTTGTGTTTATATTTATAAGAACCAGGATTATAGTTGAATATATGGCTTGTAACTAACGTGGTATCCTAAACCAACTTGGAAATTGTTACCAAAAGGTTAATGTAACGTAATTGTTGCAATTGATGACAATTGAACCTGTTATTGCACAGCTCTGGCTCTTGCCTTGCACCTTGAATAATATTTATAGAATTCGTTTTTTTCTCTCTCTCTCTTTATCCAATAAATGCAAGGAAATGAAAAGGATATTGAATGAGTCTTAAATTTTTTGAAGTGGCTTTTATATTGGAACTTTTCTTATTATAATCGTGTAATTAAGTCTAGTATCAAAGGAGACGCATTGTCAAGCAATCACCATAGCCTCCGTGTTAAGGCAAAGACCAACAAACCTCTGCTAAATATATATTAGCAAGAAGGCATTTAGACTAATTCCATATTTGATAATAAATTACTAGGGTTGTCTACAAGATCGATCGTCCCAGAATAACTCTATAAGTGCGTGCATATCTTGGCCTGTGACCATAAAGCAGAAGCTGCGCTGACTGCCTTGAGGTACTGGCTTGGGGTCTCTTAAACATTTACCTCTGGTTCGCATTGCGTTGTCTATTATTGGCTTATCATAGGTCTTACTTATATGCCCTTATGTATGCCTATGAGTGTTCCATGCTCATGCCAGTCCAAGCCAGTGGACTTCAGATTTTAGGCTTTCTGCGTCGGTCACAGGAACTTCTAGTTGAACTAAGCTATATATATATATATAATATATATATATATATATATATATATATATATATATATATATATATATATATATATATATATATGTATATGTATATATGTATATATATACATATATATATGTTTTTTTTTTTTTTTTTTTTTTTTTTTTTTTTTTTTTTTTTTTTTTTTTTTTTTTCCTCTCTCTCTCTCTCTCTCTCTCTCTCTCTCTCTCTCTCTCTCTCTCTCTCTCTCTCTCTCTCTCTCTCTCTCTCTCTCTCTCTCTCTCTCTCTCAAGTATTCATGCAGAGTTATATTGTGTTTGTATCTGATATATAGCACAACTCATCATATTTATATTAATCTTCTAATTTTGCTGAAGGGATTTTACTAATTTATAAGTCGATATATGGAATTACATGGCATAAGAGGCTAATAGCATTATTTAATTATATAATAAATGATGGCAGTATGCTTGAAAGTGACTTATTCCATTACTAATTGGTACTAGTATATAGATTCAAGTAGATAACCCCCCCCCCCTCATATACTCATACCCCCCCTCCCCTACCTGTGCCAATAAATGAACTTGAAAGTGTATTCAGAAAAATACTTTATATAGATGAAGCAAAAGTGGATTTAATTTTTCATAATTTTTTACCTTCAAGTGGATAAAGTTAAATCCATGGTATAGAATTGCATATTTTGTTGCAGGTTTCCCAGAACATGGAAAAAAAATAATGATTGGAGTTTAGCATAAATATCTTTAAAATTGTTTTTTATTTAGAAAAGTTTGATAGTAATGATATTTTATACTTGTGTTTAGGGATCAGTTTATATGTAACATTTATATATATATATATATATATATATATATATATATATATATATATATATATATATATATATATATATATATATATATATATATATATATATATATATATATAGGAACAGGGTCTCCATTTCATTTAGCAAAGATAACATATGATTAGGAAAGTTGATAAAAAGATCAGGATGCACAATTAGAAAACACATTTATTACTGGGAAAAACACAAACAAATTTAATTTGATATCCACTATTTGTCCATTTATACAAAGAAATAATTAGTTAGATTTATATTTATCTTTAGTCATTTTTTAAAACAGATATTTAGATAGATAGACAGACAGACAGACAGACAGACAGACAGACAGACAGACAGACAGACAGATAGACACATGGATACATAGATAGATAAACACATTTAGTTATATTTTTACCAATCTTTTTTCATTTATTCCATTCATTCATTTATTCCATTCATTCATTCATTCTTGCATTCATTCTATGTTGATATCAATATCAAGATCATACACTCTCCTCCACTACTGTTTAAAGCACAGTATTCTTTGACATTTGATTACTGAAGTCATAACCATTCGCAATTACAGGTGTTAATGATGTGTAACATTCTTAAATAAAACAACGTCGATCTCGTAGCGATTATCAATCATTTTAATATCTTAACTTGTGGGATTTTCCCTTGGTGTCTGCTCTTATCTCTTCTCATATCAGTTTTATTCTGATAATGTATGGTGTCTCTCGTTGTTATCTTGACTATTCCATCATTACTATAGATCAGAGATATGGAATATGCTTCACTTCTAGTTATAATTCCAATTAAAGATCAAACTATCATTTTCTTTAGAAGTTTTAGGAGACGTGTTTGCATATCATAGTATTAGTAATTAGAGTTGTTTAAGGTAATGGGATATGTCTTCTTTGTGGATTGCTAAGGGATGAGACCTGTAGACATATTTTTTGTTTTTTGTCTTCTATTATGGAAAAAAATAGATGAAAGAAGATTTTTTTTATTTTTTTTATTTTTTTATACTTTACCTCAAAAAAAAAAAAAATGAAAGCAACCAAAAGCGAAGTAAAACCGAAAGCAAGAATAAGGAGTGCGTTCCTCCAAGCACAGTTGCCTTTTTTTAATTTGCATTTGCATTTGCATTTGATCCTGTTATGAGTCAGCAATAGATTACCTTTTTTGTCATATATTCACCCTTCTCAAACAGTCAGTTACCCTGTATCTTTTATTTTTTATCATTTAGTTAAAAAAAAAAATGTTTTGTATATTATTGAAAACTAGGCAAAGGATGATACTCATATCAGTAATATAAAAACAGAAGACTGAAAATACCATCTCTCTAGCTGCCAATATCAGTGAATTGATGTGACCGATGCTTTGAATCAAGATAATAGATATTTAAATTGCAATCTAACAGAGGGGAAAATAAAGGGGATTTCAGTGGACATAATTCTGATAGAAATATAAAAAATGAAGTACATATTACTCATTCATACCAACTCTGTATATAAGCATGTCATTAGCATGAACAGTAAAATAATACATTTTCAGTGTCATGACTTTAATTACTTATTTCTCCTCTTTTTTTTTTTTGTACAGGGTTCTGCTGTGGCTATGACATCACTCTTTCCACTTGATACTGTGAGAACCAGATTACAGTGTAAGTGGAACATTACTTTGATCTGAAGATTAATGCCACTTGAATTACCAAACTGCTTGATGGCTTGTACTCTGATTTTTTGTAATGTTTTAGTATTTGTATTTTGATAGATATATTATATGTGAACAGGTGGAATATGTATGATGATACTTTTAATTTCTTATTAAGAGATTGATACTTACATTTTCTAAAGAATGAGGTGAAAGGTAGTTTTATATATAGGAATTTGAAATAATTTAACATCTAGGAATTTTGATGCAATTTAACATGTAGGAATTTGTTGAATCAATATAGATACATACTGAATTGAATACATACATGAACTGTACTTAACAATTTATGAATATCAGATACTTTTTTGTGTGCGTGTATGGAAATAATAGATATGAGATTTAATTGAATTCCTTATATTGCAGTAGAGGAAGGTCGGAGAAAGAGCAGCATCTTGTCGATTTTAAGAGAGATTTACAGAGAAGAGGGTTTGTAAGTATATCTCAAATTTATGTAGAGATTAATTTTATGGAGAGGATACCTTTTTTGACTGGAGTACCTTAAGGGGCTATCTCATGAAGGAAGATTTTTGTGTACTTTCTATAATTTACAGACTTATTGTGAATTATATTCAGCACTGTACAGATTAGCACTTTAACCCACACAGGACGGGTGGTACAGCATGTGTACCGCGCATTCAAAAGCCCAGTTGCCGGGCGGCACAGTATTGTGCCAGCTATTCAATTGATTTAGGCCTAATAATTCGAACGCCCCGGCATTTGGACATTCTAGGCTAGAATTCCCCCGTCGGGAATGGGTTAACAAAAACATCAATGAAGAGTTAAAAAAAGAAAAGGAAAAAAGTCTTTATTGTTAAAAAAAAAAAAAAAAATATATATATATATATATATATATATATATATATATATATATATATAATATATATATATATATATATATATATATATATATATATCATCATAAGACAATGCCTGGCACATAGACCTTCTCAAATTGGTATTATGAATATAACAAGGGATAACATTGACTCATGTATTTAGAACTGGTATTTTTACGGTCCCACTTGCCGAGGGAAACAAGACCTAGACCCCCCCCCCCCTATGCCCCACCAAAAAACATTTATGATATTTCATGTGAATTTTCTTTTGCATTTTCACCCCTGAACAGATCCTCCCCCCCCCACCCCCCCTATAAAACACTGATAATTATGTAATGATAATTATAGTAATAAAAAGGACAGTGTATATGATAATGGTAACGACAATGTATCAGTAATGATGTAAGTTTTACCATGCATGATTTACCCCAAACAGCTCCGGGTTGTACAGAGGACTACTTCCGGTGATTGAGTCGTTGTATTGCTCCAACTTCGTTTACTTCTACACATTCCACGGCCTCAAGAGGATCGCAAATGAAGACAAATCTGCATTACGAGATCTTCTCCTAGCTATGGTAGCTGGTAAGTTTACATTCTCTCTCTTCTTCTTCTACTTCTTCTTCTTCTTCTTCTTCTTCTTCTTCTTTCTCTCCTCCTCCTCCTTCTCCTCCTCCTCCTCCTCCTCCTCCTCCTCCTCCTCCTCCTCCTCCTCCTCCTCCTCCTCCTCCTCCTCCTCCTTCTTATCCTCCTTATCCTCCTTATTCTCCTTATCCTCATCCTCATCCTCATCTTCCTCCTTATCCTCCTCTTCCTTCTTATACTCCTCCTTATCCTTCTTCTTCTCCCTCTCCTGCTCTTCCTCTTTCTTCTTTTTTAATGCATATATTTGGTATATATGCATTTTTTTTCTCCTTTTTTTGTATAGTTTATAAACAACTTACATATTTTTTTGTTTACAAAAGATTCTTTAGGTAAATATTTATAAGCATACACATGCATTGACATATCATTCACTTCTTTCAGGCTCAATTAATGTCATGACAACCAATCCCTTATGGGTTGTAAATACAAGATTGAAGATGCAGGGTGCCAAAGTGATAACCAGCCAGCACACATCGACAAGGAGATACAAGGGCATGTTAGGTAAGTGACTTGCTTACGTCACCCTTTTTAACAGATTCACACCGGGGCTTGTCCTAATGCTGCTCCTGCCGGCTGGATTACGAGCGTGCGTGGGGATTATTCTACAGGGGGTAAGAGGATGTTTTTGTATGTGTTTACATTATTTTCATAAGTAAGGGGAAATGTGTCTATACAAATGGAACTCCTATGAGAATGTACGTACGTAACGATGTAAAATGTTTGTTTTGAGGGAGGGATCATGACTTGATAGGACGTTATCCAACAGGAGCGAAATGTTCCCATGACATGTTTTCATGTCATCTGGCACCCGTAGGTACAGTGAATGTGAGTATCATTACAAAAAAAAAATAATAAAATAAAATAAAAATCAAGGTATTTTACCCCCCCCCCCCCTTTTTCTGTCTTCTACTTACATTTTATGTGTATCATTCACACACATCCATCACTGACAAAGGGTAGTTTCCTCACGCACTCTTTCTTCCACAGATGGTCTTTTCCGAGTAGGTCGTGAGGAAGGCCTGGCGGGGCTGTGGTCTGGAGCCAGTTCGTCCCTCATCCTCACCATTAACCCAGCCATTCAGTTCATGGCCTACGAAGCCATGAAGCGGCAGATGCAGACCATGTACAAGTCGAAGGAGCTGAATTCCCTGGTGGTGTTCGGCGTGGGAGCGGCAGCCAAGGCACTAGCGACGATCCTCACGTACCCGATACAGCTGGTCCAGGCTAAACAGAGGGTATGTGTTGTTGAGTTCTTTCATAACATTTTTGGGGTTCTGGAGACAGGAATTTTTTATAGGCATGTTTTGTTGATTGGTGTAGGCTGTTTATGGTGGGAAAATAGGAAAATGAAGCCTATAGATTTAAAAGAATATGTTTATTTTAAGAAAAGGATGTTGGTTTTGAGATATATTTTGTTCTGAAGAAAAAGGGATGTTTTAAAAGTATGTATTCAACTGTTCAGTTATACTAGTTTTGAGGGATACAGAACTTTTCTTTTATGGTACTATTGAAATGTATTTTAGGTATAGGACTACTTTTTTGTCGAGAAGTGTGTTTTTTTCAGGTTGACATGTATTGGGTTTTAATATAAAATTGAAATAGGTTTTAAAAGATCATTGAAATTATTGAAATTTCTCATTGCTTTTGTCTATCACAGAAATTTAATTTTCATATGTGTGTTGTTGCTGAGATTATAGAGATATAGTTATGACTTGAAAGAATTGGGCTTTTTATTAAAAGTTTATGGCCATTCTAAGTTGGCAGTGAAATAAATGGATTTACAACATTACAAGGTATTCAAGTATAAACTTGCAGAAAATTTTCATTAAGTGAAAGATACTTTTTTTCTATGTGTATTTTTTTTCCAATAACAACAATGTGTCTATCTTACTTATCCATATATTTATCAATGCTTTCATTATCATAGCAAGCATTGATTGTATATTCACTTTATTTGAATATGTCTATTTGTTCAATATCTAATGCAGCTTTTATTCCCAATAGCATGGACATAACTATGAAGGTGTGCCACAGAAAGCCGGACTCATTCCTATTCTGATGTACATATTGAGGTAAGATTGTGACTAAAGAAATGAATGTGTGTGTGTGTGTGTGTGTGTGTGTGTGTGTGTGTGTGTGCGTGTGCGTGTGCGTGTGCGTGTGCGTGTGCGTGTGCGTGTGCGTGTGCGTGTGCGTGTGCGTGTGCGTGTGCGTGTGCGTGTGTGTGTGTGTGTGTTTGTGTGTTTGTGTGAGTGTATGAGTGTGTGTGTGTGTGTGTGTGTGTGTGTGTTTTTGTTTGTTTTTATTTGTTGCATAGGTTTGTGCTCACCATACCATGCTACATTTGCAATAACCTACTTAAACATTGGTTGCAAGAGAAGTAGAAAAGTAAACCTCTTTTTTTTTTCTCTTTCTTTCTTTCTTTCTTTTTCTTATTAAAGCAGCATATTAACAGAACTTCCCACTCCCAATCTCTCAACAGGGTCCATGGATTCAAGGGGCTCTTCAAAGGACTCGAGGCCAAGATCCTGCAGACCGTGCTCACTGCCGCCGTCATGTTCGTGTGCTACGAGAAGATTGCCTCGGTCGTCTTTGCCATTTTGATGGGGAACAAGAAGATGGCTGTGAAGAAGTAGATTGGGAGAAGAAGAAGAAGAAGAATGTCCGGTTGTGTTTCAGCTTTAATGGAACTTATGGTCAATTCTTAGAAGGAGATGCAATTTTTTATTTTTTATTTTTTATTTTTTTTTGGTTTTCTCTCTCTCTTAATTGACACCGTTTGTAGTGATTACAGTCATATTTTGATGGGAATATTGATATGCAGGTATGTGTTTATGTAGGTATACCTGCGTTGTGTATTGCTTTTTATGATATGTGAAAATTGTTCTATAAGAGTATTTTATTTTATTTATTATTATTATTTTTTTTAGATATTATTTTAGAACTAAATCTTTATTAAGATTACTTGATGTATATAATCATGCCAATTTTTTGTCAATTCAATGCACTGCAATTTGTGATACCTTTCACAATCCTTTTATTAGCATTTTATGATTGTAATTCAGTCTAGAGATATTTTTCTGTAGTTCATCTTAAAGTAATAGATATTTTATCCTGCTGAAAAGGAATCCAAAGAGCAGTTATATTTTGAGTATCTTGAAATGTCACATTTTCAGTTATATATGTAATAAGTGTGCGTGCTTGCTTGCTTGTGTGTATGAGTGGGCAAGTGTGATTTTCTTTGTGTCATACTGCTTTTGTTTGTTTGTTTACTGGTATATCTTTACATTAGGATCTCAGTGCCAGTCCAGTCTCGATTACACATCATTTCCAGAAGTAAATATAGCTGTATACGTCTCTCAGAAATTGATGCAGTCTGTAGGTTTGCCTAATTTAACTTCATTTATATAGTCAGGTTTGCAGGATATCTTTTTAACTTTTTTTTTTCTAATACAAGATACCAATTGATTAGGTTTGAATTCCCTGGAAGTAAGTCAGTTTGTCCTGCCAGTTACTCAGGGAAATTGTCTTTTTATATTGATTGGATTGTAAAATGGTATATGCAAATATGAAGTGAGCTCACAACTAATGAGTGAATGTTACAGTGTGTAATGATAAGAGTTTAATTGATGTATCAGTTAGGTGATTTACAAAATCATCATCTAAAGAAGAAACTGAAAAAATCATTGAAATATTAATTTAACTTATGGTAAATACACACCTGTGACTGCATTGTATTTAAGGGTGTTGTCTGCATAAAATTTGTTAGGCATACATTGAGCACAAATCACTAGCCGTTGGCTCCATTATTAAATCTTGCGCAATATTAGAAGAATTATTGTCCCCCTTCAATAACTGTCCTATTTTGAGAGAACCTTACAATATTCTTCTCTTGCACCTTATGGTGCATTGCTTGTGCACTTGTTCTTTGAGTATATACTCTAAGAATCTCTCTGACCCTTTCTGCAATTGTCTTTGCAGGACATCAGTTGCTCATTATCATCTTTGTCACTGATTATGAGTTGGCATTTACATATTTTCACTTCCTTTTCATTAGAAAATGTTATAAGCAACTGAAATAGAAGTATGTTGTCGTGGTTCTTTATACGAAAAGGAGAAGAAGAGTAAGACCGTTCCCTTATGCAACACACACACATCCTTCAAAAGGTTATTGATTTTCATACTTTTTTTTATGGGGAGCATTTAGTTTTAACATGTGATAAATGTCCATGGTAGGTTGGGTTTCATCAGCATTTGTAAAAACTTATTTTATTCGCCTGTACAGATTATGTATTTCCTCCTTCAATATGCATAGCAGAATGTCATATGTAATAATTGTTCAGTTAGTCTCAGATTTAATCAACATTTTTATTAGACCAGCATTTTTCATCAGCACCTTGCTCTTCATCAATTAATCTTTATATGAATCTGATTATTAGGCATCGAAATGGCTTATAGGAAAATGATCAAATTAACTTTACAGAATGGAAATTTCTCGCAAAGCTACAAGAATATCACTGATTTGTAAGTAGCTGATGTTCGGAGTGTATGTATGTATATACACTCTACCGTTTTGTTTTATTTCATAGATTTTACACATGGATGATACCACAAGCGCGTAGTCACCAAGGAGTTCGTCGTCTGACCTCACTTTTTGATGTCATTCCCTGAATTATTTAGATTGTTCTTTTTTTTCTGTTATTACTATTCTTGTTGTTGATGCTATTATGATTAATAATGATACTAACAAAAATAATAGTGATGAAAAGATAAAACCCCTGAAAATTCAAGGAAAGGGGTGAATAGGTGAGGTCAGTTAAGACTATAAATCGACCATAAATTTAAGCTATGGTCACATGGGCAATTTTCACCATTGTTGCACATATATCACGCACAGATCGCCACGTTGTGCACCAGCACGGCAGAGGAATCAGCTGTTTTGTGCTCCATTTCAAAACAATTATGGCAATTAGGCATGCTCGGATGGTTACAGCAGTGCATCTTTTAACATTGTTACCGAATGATCTCTGTGTATAGAAAATGAGTTAAACAAAACAACAATGGATGATGCATGCAGGGGAGAGAGAGAGGGAGTGTGAGTGTGAGAATGAGAGTGAGTGAGTGAGTTAAATTTTTGTAAATGTTGGAATATCCAGGAAGGTTTAGAGGAAGGAAGAAAGAGTTACTCTTTATTGCTCCTTTTTTTTTCTTATTTTCATTTTTATCATATTTTATTTCGATTAATTTTTAGTCATTAAACTTATTTGTAGTGGATGGCCATATGTGTAAATATTTGCCAAATGTAATGATAAAATCACCTTAAATACATTTACATTGTGTTGAAGTTTAAGTTAATCACAATACAAAACAGAAAATACAAATGTACAGATCAATTGAAATGCTTTTTTACATCAATTGAAAGAAAAAAATAAGGACACTATGATGCATGATTTATGTGAATTAATGATGTGATTGACCTTCATAAAATGCTAGCAAATACAAAGCTATTTTAAATATTCATTCTGACTCAGGTTGAAATATTATCTGGGTTATGTTCATAGTTTGTCACATGTATTCATCTTTATCACATATTTACTTTGAATTGTCTGTGATTACTTTGTGATGTTCATTGCAATATGGGAAAGGTCATTACAGTTTGCAATTTGAATGTTATTTTGCAGATACTCGACCAAAAGGATTAACATACAAGTTAGGGCAAACAAGTTGTAATATTGTGTATTAAAAAGAGGTATAAAGTACTAAAGATGCTAGTAAGTGGATTTAGAGTAATATCAATAAAAGAATCCTTTTTTTTTCTCTCTCTCTTTCTTGTCTATGGAAAATATAGAAAGTACTTTCTATATGATTTAATTTTAATATAGAACATGTGATAGGAATAACATGCAACTGGTGTTTGCAAATTGAAATTCAGTTTCATATGTAAAGAAATAATCCTAAAGTTTTAGATCAACATTTGTGAATATGAGAACATTTATTTCAAACATTCTTTTCAAGCTGTTTGTTACAACAGCTGATCTGTCTGGTTTCATTTGAAACAGAAAATGCATGATAAAGGTTAAGGTACTATGTGTGTGGATGAGAATCCTGTTTTTATATCATTTACCTTTTTATGTCAATAACCCTCTTCTCTCTCTCTCTATGAGAATCCTGTTTTTATATCATTTACCTTTTTATGTCAGTAACCCTCTTCTCTCTCTCTCTCTCTCTTTCATTCTTTCTTTCTTTTACAAAAAAGTCATCATCATACAAAATGAGAGTGTATAATTTTAATTGTATATTTATGTATTGTTTTTGTTAACTTTATCTGAAAATTGTGTACACAACTGCACCCATACACAAACTACATATTACACACCTACACATGCATATATATACATGTATAAACATGTATCTGTATGTGTAAATGAATATTTATATATATGTGTGTATATGTATGTGTAAATATATATGTATATGTATATGCAAAATATACAGCAAATATATAAAACCTTAATTATGGTACTAATACTGTTTGATATAACAGTATTGATCATAGTGTAATATACATGACGGATTACTGATCTTTAAAACACCCAGTATTACAAATGAATGTATTGTAACTATTTACTCTGTTGATATATATTTTTTGGTATTTTTAAGTTCATTATAACACCTTTACAACATATTGTATTTATAGAGCAATAATTTATTGTATTTATATAAATATCTGGATGTAAGGACTTCCTTTTCATTGTCACAATTTATATGTGGGTTTGATAAGGGTGTACAGTCTGTGTCTTTGATAATGTACTAATTCAAATTCGTTTTTTCGTGTATTTGGTGATTAATTATTCTTTTGTAATGTTCATTCACATCCACATATGTAAATCATACTTAGGTATGTGTGGGTGAGTGTAGTCAAATTTACGTATTTGTGTCTAGGTGGATTTTGAAAGCGAATTGTCCAAATCTGGCTATGGTGGTTATTATCGATATATGATTTTTTTTTGTTGCCTTTAATTAGTCCTTTGAGAGTAATTATCAATCCAGTGTAATATTTTTTATTTAATTAATTTGGGAAGCTATTACATCTGATTTAGGATTGTTGTGAATCTAATGGAAAGAATGGGGAGTTATTGTATAAGATAGGGAATCGGCAAAAGCTTTTTTTTCTTTTTTCGGTGCTATCATCATTGTTCTAAGTTTGTTCTTCATCCTTAAAACAGGATTACTGGTTTTCAGTTAGATTATGAAAATTTACATTGTTTTGTTTTTTTATCCTGAAAACGATCTCTTTTAATTATCTTTTAGGTAATGATAAAATTACGTTTCTCTTTCCCCGTTATTTCCTCTTTCAGCCTACTTTCTTTTCTTTACCTCTCTCTTTTCTTTGTCCTTTAATTTTCCTCTCCCCTCCTTCTCCCTCCTTCATGCTTTCCCTTTCCCTTTCCCTTCCTCCTGTGTAACTTCATCTCCCTGAAAGAAAATATTCTTAAAAACACCCCCAGTTCTTGATTAATTGATAGTATATCACACAAAGATCAGTTGTTATATCTTGAGCATTGTAATATCTGTAATGAACTAATAATAATAATAAAAAAAAGATCAAGCATGTTTTCAGGTCATTTTATTATCATAACCTTACAGGTTTTTTTTTTTTCTTTTAAAGAATAGTATACTAGCTACTAGTTTCAATCTTAAGGGCTAGGCAAGAAAGGAGACATTTGGCAAAAGCCCTATCGAGCGTCAAACACAATTAGACGGTTTGTCCGCCGCTTGTACAGGATGCGGTAGCCACAACTCCTGCATCTCACCGGGTCGCGAGGTCTCATCTCGTTCTCAGCATGGCATTCTGCGCAGGAAATGAGAATGTTACTAAGAATAAGTGATGATCATAATTATTTTCTAGAATTATAATAAAAATATTAACCCCAATAGGATGCAACTGTCGTTATATCTGATATAAGTGATTTCTTAATGCATTTCTCTAACTTATTCAATCTGTACCCCCCCCCCCCCAAAAAAAAAAAAAAAAAAAAAAAAAAAAAAGTAGTAGTAGTAGTTGTTTTTTAAGACCTGAAACCATTACAATCAATATCAGGCTTCCTGTGGAATACTGGTGCTGTTTGCCCACCCCTTCACCAGACCATGACCACGATATTAAGAGACCCATTCATTAGAAGGTTAGAATAGAACAAGTAACTTATGAAAAGGGGATACCAACCTCCACACACATACACCATAGCCAATGACTTTGGGGCTTCTGGCTTCTCTGGCTTTTCCATGGCTGGCAATCAAGTGGGTTTTCTGAAAGAAAAGAAAAAGGAATATGAGACAAACTTTGGGATTGTGAGAGAATTATGAGTGTAATAGGGTAGGTGAGGGGGAGGGGGGAATGGGAAAGAGGGAGGGAGAGGGAGAAAGAGAGAGATGGAAAGAGAGAAAGAGAAACAGAGAGAGAATGAGAGAGAAAGAGGGGGAGAGGGAGGGAGGGAGAGAGAGAGAGAAAGGGGGAGAGGGAGAGAGAAAGTGGGGGTGGGGTGGGGGAGGGAGAGAGGGAGAAAAAGAGGGGGGAAGGGGAGGGGAGAGAAAAAGGGGAGGGAGAGAAAAAGAGGGGGAGGGGAGAGGGAGAGAAGGGGGAAGGGGAGGGGGAGGGAGAGGGAGAGAAAGAGGGAGAGAGAGAGAGGGGAGGGGGGAGGGGGAGGGAGAGAAAAGGGGGAAGGGGGAGAGGGAGAGAAAAAGGAAGGGGAGGGGGGGGGAGAGGGAGAGAGAAAGAGAGGGAGAGAGGGAGGGAGAGGGGGAGGGGGGAGAGGGGGGGGGGGGAGGGGGGGGGGAAGGGGAGGGGAGAGGAGAGAGAAAAGAGAGGGGAAGAGGGGGAGAGAGAGAAAAGAGGAGGAGGAGGGGGAAGGGGAGGGGGGGGGGGGGGAGGAGGGGGAGAGGGGGGGAGGGGGAGAGAGAGAGAGAAAAAGGGGGAGGGGGAGAGGGAGAAAAAGGAGGGGGGAGGGAGAGGGAGAGGGGAGAAAAAGGGGGGAGGGGGAGGGAGAGGGAGAGAAAAAGAGGGGGAAGGGGAGGGGGAGAGGGAGGAGAAAAAGAGGGGGGAAGGGGAGGGGGAGGGAGAGAAAAGAGGGGGAAGGGGAGGGAGAGGGAGAGAAAAGGGGGGAAGGGGAGAGGAGGAGAGAAAAAGGGGGGAAGGGGAGAGGGAGAGGGAGAGAAAAAGAGGGGGAAGGGGAGGGGGAGAGGGAGAGAAAAAGAGGGGGAAGGGGAGGGGGAGAGGGAGAGAAAAAGAGGGGGAAGGGGAGGGGGAGAGGGAGAGAAAAAGAGGGGGAAGGGGAGAGGGGGAAGGGGAGAGGGAGGGAGAGAGAGAGAGAGAGAGAGAGAGAGAGAGAGAGAGAGAGAGAGAGAGAGAGAGAGAGAGAGAGAGAGAGAGAGAGAGAGAAGGGGAGAGAGAAGGGGAGAGGGACAGCGAGAGAGAAAGAGGTGGTGGGGGAGGGGGAGAGGGAGAGAGAAAGAAGGGAAGGGGAGAGGAGAGGAGAGGAGAGGAGAGGAGAGGAGAGGAGAGGAGAGGAGAGGAGAGGAGAGGGGAGGGGAGGGGAGGGGAGGGGAGAGGAGAGGAGAGGAGAGGAGAGGAGAGGAGAGGAGAGGAGAGGAGAGGAGAGGAGAGGAGAGGAGAGGAGAGGAGAGGAGAGGAGAGGAGAGGAGAGGAGAGGAGAGGAGAGGAGAGAAGGGTAAAGGAAAGGGTAAGAGTAAGGATTTAGAGGAGAGCAAGAGAAGAATACAGACAACATCTTAAGAATGCTATTTGTTTGCATCCATCTCACAGAACTTAAGAAAGGTAGGGAAAAGGAAGGATGGAATGGGAGGAGACATGAATGGAATGAGTGGCCTTAAAGACACTAAATGGTGCACTGTATATCAGGTGTCATTATATTATATAAAAGTGATACATATACCAGTTTTAAGTATTGCATTTCACTCTTTAGTAACTACCTAGGTAGCTATGGTAGACATGAAAGAGGAAAGGGAAACTATAAAAAAGCAAGAAAATAAATGAATGGATAAATAAAAAATAACACTTAAATAAGTGATATTACATCATAGCACATCCAGCTCCCTCCCTTTCTGTCGTGTCACAATTTAATTAGCCTTGCTGGCAGGTGGCAAGATGTCTATGCCATGCTGGGAGTGTCACCTAGATTGTACTTTCTTACCACTGTGATCATAGACAACATTTAGTTGAATATTGAGGTAATATAGGACACTCAAATGCTAGGTATATTCCAAGTGTCCCATCATTATTCCTTGTTTTAGCAAGCAAGGGGAATCATTGGTAACCTCATTTACCCTCGCGTGACGGGTGGTACACTACTGTACTGCGCATTCTAGGCCCGTTCGCTGGGAACGCGATACGGCGTCGTTTATTTAACTGATTTAGGCCTATGCGTTCGAGAGCCCCCGGCATTGTGACATGCAAGGCTGGAATGCCCCTGTCGTGAATGGGTTTATGAGATTTATCTATAAATAGGGATGACCTTAGTCTGTTAAATAATTTTCTTCTCTGATTCCGTTAATGTATCTTCTAAGGCTATTGCTTCCTCTTAGGCATGTCTGCCAAATTATATCTTTTGCCAGAAGACCTGTGGCCTTCCACCTCAGTCACACCTTTGGCATTTTACATCCCAGTTCAGACTAAAAGGTCTCACCAAGGGGTCATGGTAGTCTACACAGCAGCAATGATTCTGACTCCTGCTGCAGTGATGAATAAATGCTGGATTACAGACTTGGATGGGTTCCTGTCTGCCATTGAACCTTGAACATGGGAAAGGAACAATCCTGAACAATCTGGGTTCAAGGGGTGTAACTACTTTAACGATTTGGGTTCTCAGGCCTGTATAACCACACAGTATGAGAGGACCAAGGTCATTCTTTGTAATGAGCTAGTGTTATTCATACTCATAATGTTTTTTTTAGCTACTGAAACATTGCTTGATTGAGGATAGTGCTCTGAGGAAATACAGGTCTTAAATCCAATACCTTGCAAAGGATATTAAGACTGAAGGACTAATAATATGCTAAATAATTTGAACCTGATTCCTATTAACCCATTGCAGACGGGGATAGATTGTTTGGCCAGTCTCCAAAATGGGTTTTATTTCAGAGCGAGGCCATTATATTCTTTTACTCAGTATGATAGACATATTGTTATTTTATGGGAGAACAAAAATCAACTTCATTTTGTTTGTATTTGCCATGAACGAATATGAAAAATATAACCATCCACAATGAAGATAACATGAAGAGGTAGGGAAAAGGAAGGAAACCTTTGCTTATGACTGCAAGTACCACAGTACATGGCATCCCTACTGGCACAGGGCTACACTATGGACGCTGGGCATAATTTTAATCACCTTCCTCTTCTCGATCTGCCTGCACATCCTTCGTCAAAAGGCACTATAGAGCAAGAGGTTGGCACCTTGCTGTATGCCATCCCTCTCTAAAGACAGTGCTTGCTAGAGACCATGGATGAGTGTCATTCAAGGCTCTCTCTCCTGCCAGTACTAGGAGAAAGTGATGCCATCTGGGTTTTGGCTTTAAGGTGAAACCCATTTTTCTTAGTATTATGGCGATTATAGTAATTATGATTGCAATTGTCATCATTTCTCCCTTATTACTCACAATACAATAAAGAAACAGTCATCCAAAATACCCCAAAGTCACGCATGTCACGTTGCCCACCATCAGGCCAAAAAGTCTTGCCCCTTGTATGTCATGCAATGGGTGAAACACATACACAAGATACCATCCTAGCAGCATTTTGTGAGCTTTTCATATCCAACTGTTAAAGGTTCTGAAGAAAAACACATAAACAAGCTACCAAGTTTTTGCAAGTTTTTGCA
This sequence comes from Penaeus japonicus, assembly GCA_017312705.2. Classification (NCBI taxonomy): domain Eukaryota; kingdom Metazoa; phylum Arthropoda; class Malacostraca; order Decapoda; family Penaeidae; genus Penaeus; species Penaeus japonicus. The sequence continues at coordinate 239,499 of BOPN01000552.1, read as the reverse complement.
TATCTAACTGCTAAAGGTTCTGCAGCTGAAATTAAATAATATCATAATAACAGATGAGGGGAAAGTGATTTGTCAAGAAACAGTCATCAAATCTTACTTAAATCAGTTGCCTATGTTTCTGTGCCAAGCATGTTCACAACATTTTCACATTAGATGTAGAATACCATGGTAACTTAAATTTTTTCTTTTCAGTTTAGTTTATCTATTAACCCATTGGTCGTGGTATTAAATAAATGTTTGTGCAGTAGGATGGCTGGTTTACATGTCTGGCACAGTGCCATCCGCGTCTATGACCGCATAAAAGTGCAACAAAATAGGAGAAAAAAAGATTCTTGCATGTACAGTGAAACCTTAAAAATAAACATACACTGGAAATGAAATGCACTGATG